>JAUCBJ010002455.1:0-21010 GCA_032718475.1 Nemertoderma westbladi
TTTAGCATAAGAAAGATAATACTAATTTTTTCTTTAATTTTTGTTGGTTAACTACACCTATCAGATTAACTCCTAAGCCACAGTTCAACATCTATATACTGAGCGAAAAAATGAGCAAAACAAACTATAAGAATAAAGAGAAAAAGGAAGAAAGAAATGAAGTTGCGTTTTTTTATTTACTTTTAAGAATTTATTTTCAAAAGTTTATGTTACTGGTAAACTTGAGAGTAAAATTTTTTTGAAAGAGTTTGTGAAGCTGGTTTTGGACTTACTATTTTTAATTGTAGCTGGTATTTCATTCCAAATCAGGGGACCTTGAAAGCTGATGTCTGACTGTATGTATGCGATCCCTGCTTATAATACTTAGAATAATTAATTTGATCATTAAAATAATGTCAGAATGTTGCATTGTAATTAATTATGTAATAGCATGATATGTATGTACTGACTGCAGGATGCAGTTTTGATTTAAATACCGATATATACAGTATAGCAGCATGGGTACACTTCGCACTTGGAGTTGTACTAAAGTCCAATATTGGACTTCGGAGTCCAAAATTGGACTTGAAGTCTAAAATTGGACTTGAAGTCCAATTTTTGACTTCTCACCGACTGTACATGTTCTTTACTACAAAATAAGAGTTTTAACCGTGCACGAGAAAATTTCACGGTGCACCACAAAGACAACCGACATTTACAGTTTTGCGCATCCAATTTTGGACTTTAGGTCCAATTTTGTCTTTCCATCAGCACTATACTACTGTACTACACTGTAGGTACAGTACACTGCAGTAAAATGGCAGAATGGGTAGCGTAGGCCTATTGTTTCTATTGAACAGCACATAGCAGCACTTAGCACTTTAAGTCCACAGTTGTCTTTCTGAATGAAATTTATCTTATTTACTCTTTGTTAATGTACGTACATACGTAAATAGACTGATAGATTTTAAAAACTAGAACTGTAACAATCTGTTGAAATGATTAAGATACCTTCCATGTCCTTCACGCAGTATGTGAGATACTGAAACAATCCATTGAAACGTTTAAGAGACCTTCGTGCAGCATGTCATACATACAGACAAACTCTATGGCTATGGCCCATGACTTAGGGTTTAATTACTGCTTTAACTAGGGTTTGGGTTGGGCCGCCACTCTTGTAACCTGCGAGGCCCACGAGAGCCGTGATTAAAGTGGCGCGATATCACCCGTGAAGATAATCAAACTGAATATTGGGTGGTGAGTATTAGTGCGATTCAGTTACTTATAAGTTAGGCCTATACTGTAATCATAACATAACACATCCAGACATCAATAAAACTGACAGCCTACGGTGCAACTGTGAACTGGATGGTTATACATTACTGCATTATACAACAATACCTACCGTACCGGTACTGCTGCAATGCCACCAAAGAACAAGCAACCACAGACGCGACTAAGCATGGCTGGGGCGGGGGCGGTACCTGGAGGGACAACCACCTCAGCACCAAGACCTAGCCTCGGCGGCAAAATAGATATGTCGAAACTACACAACTGCGATATCTGCAGTGCTCTGTTCGCGAATAAGAGCGACTACGACCTCCACTCATCATCTTGCCACAACGACTCGGTAAATGTCAACTCCATGGACATTTGTCCACACTGTGACAAGAAAGTCGCAGGTAAGAACTGCCTTGGATGCGAAATCTGTGGACATTGGATCCATGGATCGTGCCTGAAACTATCGAATACTGAGGTATCCACCTTAGCCAAATGCGTAAACTGTAAAATCCTGTGCAATAAGTGTGAGGGAAGAGGTAGATTGGTAGTCCAGTCCTACGATTCCCCGGGAACCCCGGCCACATCGCTTTCTGACAAAATTGAAATGTTGAGTGACAGTTTAACGCTTAGGCTGTCTACTCTATCAACGGAAATTTTGGAACTCAGAACTGAGCTAGATGGGGACGAAGATGTACACGTATCCTCGCGATGGAATGTGCAACGCGGAAAAGGAAAGCCCAGGCATTCTTCCGATCCCAGTACACCAATTTCCAGAGCTGTGGATAAGTCCATAAAAGATGTTTTCCAAAAAGAACAGCTAAAGAAAGAGATCATTATTTCACGACTGAAGGAAGATAACGAGGTGTCTGTTAAAGATTCGGTGCTTCAGCTCTGCGAGTTGGCCGGGGTTGACAAGTCTTCGGTGGTCGAAGTGTCCCGACTGGGACGTCTTGGGAACCATGACCGTCTCGTAAAAGTCTCGTTCAACAGCGAACAGGGGGCCCGCACCTTTCATAAGAATGTGACTGCAAATGTATCATCATCAGACTTATGTAAAAAGATCCGCGTTCGCCCGAGTCTATCAGCGGAACAGCGCTCGCGTATCAAAGATAGAAATAAAGAGGTTTATGACCTTAATAAAGCTGCAAAATCTGAAGATGATCATTCCGAAAGCTACAGCCTAAGGTCCGACGGTTCAGTGTGGAAATTCGTTAAACACTCTGATGGTAAATGGAAACGCGATAAAACGTGGACCCATGTACCAGTCTCGGACCCTACCAACAATCCATCGGAGGCCTCACCGCCCTCGGAAAACCAATAGGGGGAGAGAATCGCAAAAAAACACCAATCCTAAACTGCTGCTGCTTAAACGCCCGTTCGCTGAAAAATAAACTGTCAGATCTAGGAGTATTTCTCAAGGAGACTAGTTACGACATCATCGCGATTACAGAAACATGGATGAACGAGACTATACCCGATGCAATGATCACATCTAGCACAAACTTTAATATGTTTCGCAATGACCGGAAAACTAGGGATGGTGGCGGAGTCATAATTTTAGTTCGCGATCAATTTCGTTGTGTACGGGTAAACCTACCCAACACCTATAATGATGCCGAAGTGGTCGCCATCGATCTACTTGGAAAAGCGCCGTCCAGATTCGTGTGCGCCTACCGACCCCCATCGCGTTTACTGATTCCAGATAACAGCAGCTTACTATGCGATGCACTGTCTTTACTATCGGATGTTAACTACCCCTGCGTTATCACTGGCGATTTCAATCTTCCTTTGTTCAACTGGAAGGAAAGTATCTACCCAAATACCGAACTTTATGAACGCGTCGCATCGCTGCTGTTAGAATCAAGTTTAACCCAGTTACAACATGAGCCTACCCGTGGCTCGAGTAATCTAGATTTGGTTTTCACTAGCAATGAACTATTTGTCGCAAATGTGCGCACATTCGAACCGTTTTCCATCAGTGACCACGCTGGAGTTTCGTTCAACATTCTGGCCCCAGCCCACAATCAGAGTCATGACAAACCGGTTGGCTACTTTGACTTCAATAAGGGTGATTACGACGGGTTTAATGTATATGTACGGAACACTAACTGGAATGACCGGTTTCAGTTTTGTAATACAGTTAATGACTATTACTTAAATTTTAGTGATGTTTTAAAAGAAGGGATTAACCTGTTTGTACCGTTCAGAACACCAAAAAATACTAGTAAAAAAAGTTATCCAATTTATGTAAAACGTCTACATCGTGTCAAAAAGCTGCTGTGGAGACACCGCCACACAGCATCTGGTATGCGAGAATATAAGAATGCGGCGCAAGCCGCCTCTAAAGCGGCCTACCGGGCAACCTGCGAGAAAGAAACCAAAATATTGAATTCTGGTGACAGAAATCACATATTTAAGTACCTAAACTCGAAACGCAAAAATAAATCCGGTGTTGGTCCGTTAAATTACAAGGGCGACACGATTGTAGACGATAAAATTAAAGCCAAAATTCTAAGTGAAGTTCTCTCCGAAAACTTCACTGAAGATAATAACTCGGTTCCAATATTTACACGTAAAGTTGGTAACAATGTTAATTTGTCTAGTGTTGGTTTCAGCCCAGTTAATGTGTTAGTTATGCTAAATAAGCTCGCGTCTAAAAAGAGTAGGACCCCTGATGGATTGCCAGCAATTTTATTTGTTAAACTAGCGTGTTGTATACCCAGGTAGCACAAGTCGTTCAGTGTCTGAACGTGAACGTTCACATCGTTCAGATTTGAAGGCATTTAATGAACGAATTGGTTTTTGAGCCAGACACCGGGTTCAAATTTCCGTGTAATAGCACTCAATTTTGAACTTGACACCTATAATTGACGTCTAATAGACGTTCAAATTATGTCAATATTTTAAAAACGTAAATAATACGTAAATGAAACGGTCCAATACTCGTTCACACATAACATATTGTGAACGAAACGTTGTAATGACGTCTAAATAACGTTTAAGCAACTTTAAACATGCAAATAGTCGGCCAATCACTGCTTCTCTTCTTTATTGTTCGATTTAACTATCATTCATTATGTCACTCTGCTTATTACCTTTTCTGAGTGATGGAGGGATTTGCTCTCTAATTTTATTGTAGGCAATTTAAGCTACAGATAAGGATTAAAATTCAGCAATGAAATCCAACCTCTGTATACTGTTCAGTGTAAAAATAAGTAGTACAGTAGTAGTAACAGTAAGAAGTTATTAGGTAAAACTTCTGTAAAGAGTGCGCCCCGACCAATTGATTTGTAATTAATAATAATTTAGGATGTACTGTTGTAGTTGTAAGGTTAAGTATAATTGTATTGTTCTGTATTTGCAATTGCAACCAATATTGACTTTCGATCGTCAATATTTAATTGACATTTAATATAAAAATAAATTAGAGGTAACAAGAACGTATACAAATGACACGTATAACCAGTATAGACAATAAACATAAAATTATCAAATTATACTGTACATACTCTTTGTACATATATATAGTGTGAATAAAATTTATAAATTTATAAAATATCAATTTATAGGGCCTATGTTATTTTTTTATAGATACATACAGTACGGTCACAATACAGTCATGGTACATACATAATGCAATGTATACAGATACGTCCTGGGATGTCTTCCCCTGCCTACTGCCCTATGCATGATGTATGTGGTCAATTTATTGTTTTAATATTGAGCGAATAATAATAATATATACATACAGTACTGGATGTATACAGTATACAGATACATACAGTAAGGTCGAAGTACAGTACAGTCCTGTAAAACGAATTTAGATCCTGGAAGGCCTGACTTTGATGAACTTAGATCTTTCCGAACTCAGGTCTTATGTATGCGAACGCAGATCCTATCTGGGTGAACTTAGATCCCAACTAGGTGAACTTAGATCCAACTTTATGCTATTAAAAGCCTTTGTCAGTTTGGTACGGTAATCATCAGGCTAATCGCGAAGCGAACTTAGATCCCGCGTGTACTGCGCGCTTAAAATAGTTCAGTAGTTGCGATCCCGATCAGTGACTCACCAACAAATTACAATTTGCTATTTTATAGCTAATTTGTTGCAATGTATTATGGTGGCTAAGTTCGCTTCCCTTCAATCTTGATAATATTTACAGTAAAAAGGTCTGCTGGCCCGGCCCTATGGGAATGACATTTCACATTAACACAGCTACGGTACAGCAATATATATGCAAGGTGGGATCTAAGTTCGTATGTCTCTATGTTGAGGATCTAAGTTCGTATGGTAATGATCTAAGTTCGTATGGCAAGGATCTAAGTTCACCCAAGATCAAGATCTAAGTTTGTTCAGGATCTAAGGTGCTCTAGGATCTAAAGCCGGGGAACCGTACAGTCCTGGTTCATGTCAGAATGTACCGCAGTACCGGCAACCGGTACTGGTACACATACCTACATTGTTCTGTTGTTTGGTGTATAAATAAATCTAGGCGGTTCTGCATCGTTAAGTCCGCTAGGGGCGTTCAGGCATTAGATCCTGTGACGTTAGCCTAACTCCTGTCTGCCTGTGTCATACAGCTGTACAGCATTAGGTCAGTAGGTCCCGTATGCCTACAGGCTAACAGGCCTTTGATATGTAGCATATAGACGAGGCCTAACATTTACAGATTTAGATATGATATTATTATATATATATTAGATTTAGATATTTAGATTTAGGTATGGGTCTAGGCCAGAATACAATGTCAATATATGATTTCCCCTGGAACCATAATGATCAATATGCAGATATGGATCCAGCGATCCAGGTTAAAATTACAGAATTAGGCCTAGCCCGTTATGAATACCTGAATATTGTAAAATGCTCTATGTATATCTGTAGGCTGGGAGGGCCTATATCAGTATATAGTATACTGATATCAGGATATAGGCAGATATGTAGGCTATCTACAGATCTATATGCTATATTCTATTTCTATATACCAGTAGGCCTATACAGATATAGCCCTGTAGCCAGCAGTCGGGGAGATGTTCAAATTTCAACTGAGTTGAAATTTAAATTCTATTTTTTTATTACCGTACCGCTACCGGTACCTGCAGACCGGTATATAATGTAATACCTGAATACCCTGATACCAGTAATGGCAGAATGGCTTCAAACTCGATATTTAAGTACCGGCAGACCGGTATTTCCAAACATACCGGTACCGTAATTGGGGGTGAAATTGAAACAGGGGGTGACTTTGAACACATTTTTATTCCGGAACATATTTTCAATTTTCATCAACTTAATAATTATTTTGTGCCACAAAAATTCTCAAAATACAAAGTATAATAATAACTTACATGGGAAGTATATTCACTTTATCATTACTATTATTGATGAGTTAGCTATAATCAAATAAAAAATTTTGAAATTGTCTCCTAAATTTATAGTGTGTTTACTTTAAGGTGGATAAACATGATTTGATATCGCTGCAGGGCAACACTCATTGTTAATGAAAAGTGTTATATATTGGCAAATTTTAGACACTAATGCATATAATTTATCAGCATTATTGCTTTTTATTTTTTGAAAATATAAAAAAGGAACACATTTTTGTTGGGGTTAGGATGAAATTGAACAAAATTATTATTACAATTATTTATTATTGTATGGCTATTATTAAATATTGTTAAAGTTAATCGGTCAGCCTAAACACCCAACTACACCCAACTTTCACCCAACTACACCCAACTACACCCAACTTTCACCCAACTACACCCAACTACACCCAACTTTCACCCAACTACACCCAACTACACCCAACTACACCCAACTTTCACCCAACTACACCCAACTTTCAGCCAACTACACCCACACAGTTCCACCCCACTACACCCAACTTCCACTGCACTTCCACTTCCACTCTGCATCCAACTTACACAAAACTATACCTACTGTATGGCACCAAACTTCCACAAATTACAATATGTACAGTAACCAACTCTTCGAGGAATTGCTGAGATATGAGCTTTTAAATGTTTCATGTACTGTATGTTGCCCCCACTGCTGAGCAATTATGAAAATAACAAACTAACGTTTTATATTTATTGCAGGTTGGTTCTAGAATAATTGATGAATTTAGCAATAAATAAACAAAGGAGAGACGCAGAGACTATTGACGAACGATCCAAGCTAGAGTATAAAACTAAACTGGCGCTGTGGGATTGTGGTGAAAATGAAAACGGTATTGATACACAGGAGGGTCACCGTCACAGCCTTAACGACGAAATCGCATTGGAAACTTCTGTTATGGGAATAGCAATGCAGATAATTCGTACAAAGTTAATGGACATAAGTTCTATATTATACAGTATGTTTAATGCAATTATAATAATGTAATTATCCTTTATGTATCATAGAATACAAGAAAAAGAACTGTAACATTATTTTCAGCAGCTTTATTTTAATCTTGGGCCCATGTAAACACTTTCTGCCGTTATATATTTAACTTTGCAGTTGCCCCCATGTGAAGAATCCCAGGTTTTCATTAAAATCACAGGTTACAAAAGGGCTGAATCTAACCAAAACAATAAACGAAATTTAGCCGTATCAAAACGAAACGTATCAAAAAGATAAATTAAAAAAAATAAAAAATCTTCATACATAAAATTCCAATAAAATGTCGACCGAAAAGTGAAATCCTGGTATTATTCACATGGACGAACTTTATGGCCTTTATATTAATTAATTTTTAACGAAACAACAGCAATAATTTTAGAACATTTTACATTTTTGATAAACTAAAAGGGGATCTGGTAAGATCTGTACAGGTCAAGGGAATTTCTGCAAGGAACTTATTATGATCTTCACATACAGGCGATGCCAGAATGGACAAGATCTCTACAGTATGAGAATCGATAAGATCGTTATACATTACAGATCTTACAGTAGTAGAAATAATAATTCATCACACTAGGGTAGAGAATTGCAGACGTTGATCAACGTAATCATATAGACGCGGCTTGTGGTCTCTAGTACATACTGTACAGTATATGTACAGTAGGATATGACAATATTCAGCTTATTTTATTACAAACAACGAAATGGGAGAAGTGTATTTAATCTTTCAGACATTCCACCCATTCGAAAATCCTCACGTGATCAACATTGAGGTTTCCAAACTAATGTGTGCATTGTACTTGACACAATGAACCCGGCGTAGCATTCTTGTGAATGTGCCATCCAGAGATTTGGTGTCCTCAGCAGTTAGAGCCCAGCATGGACTCCCGTAGAGGAGTACTGGAACTACTGCTGCTCTAAATAATCGGACCTTGAGTTTCCGATTAATTCTCGGTGACTTCCAAATCCTGGAAAGCCTATTCAAGGCTGCCCATGCCTTTCCCTTACGTATTCGAAGGTCCTCATCTGACTTCCGGATCCATGATCCCAGGTAACAGAAGTTGTCCACATTGTAAAAGCTTTTGTGGGATAACTGATTCGTTTGCCTTGCTGGCCAGTTCCCCCCCGGTCGCTAGAATACTCTAAAAGGGATCTATAGGTAAAATAGTGCAAGCTACCAGCTTATTGGCTGATGGGCTGTACGAAGGTATCTGGGTTCTGTTCGATCGGCCAACCAGCTTAGGGAGGTTGCCTTAGCCCTGCTGTCCGTATCGGCCAATAGAATTTGAGTGGGCGTTGATTTTGACCTATCCCAGAGCTACTGAACTGAATTTCCTATCTGTATGCTCATCCTCTGTGTTGGACGGGAGCTTCGGGGAATAAGGGTAGTTGGTATCCTCGTATAGGGATCTAGTCATATGATTCTTCATATGATTCTGTTGTTGTGTTCCCATTTTCCGCCATAACACCGGCTTTTGGGAAGAACTCCAGTAAAACTGCTTAAATTATCGAAAGTATAACTGTTACCTTACTTACTTACCTTACCTAACTCACTTAATTTAACTGCACTAATCATATTGTTTGTACTGTTATTTACCGTCAGTTATTAATTGTATATATTTGTTGATGAATTATTGCCCTTTGGAGAATACGGATAAATCACCCAAAATTCCCAATTTTCTTGATACACTACAGGTTAGAGAGACAGGCTATACATAACAATTGCGATTTATATCAATGTGGTGTGTATTGAATCTAATGTTATTTAGCAGACCCTACATGAGTCAATTGCTGCTCTCTTTATGTGTGATCAAGTTTACTGACGGTCGGCAGAGTAGTGTGCATGATTGTGAGTGTGACTGGTAACAAAGCATTTCCTAAAGAATGCGCCTTATACTTTAATCATAAGCAGTATCGTTGCGTTTAGTATAAGTCCTAGTTCTGTTTAAATAGATAGAGCGCCACGTCCTAAAGGAACTGTTAATATTTCCCGAAAGCCAATAATATCTGTCAGAAATTAATTATTAAAGATCTATCGAATAATACAGTAGGTTTACACTGCAACCTTACACTGCAATAATAAAATTTAAGCATCCGAATTCAGCCTCCCGGGTGTAGATCCATCGGGTGAATGATCGCGCATGGGCTGACTTCGGCTAATGTTTTGTTTATTAGCATAAAATATTGTCGTATGCTAAAGGTGTTTTAATTAACTAAAAGACATATAAATTTTGGCAGGTTAAACTGCTAAAGGTCTTCAAAAGCGCGAACACACATGCTCAAGCATACCATCCTTTGAGATTATGCTCATCCGATCAGAGACTTGCTGAGGCACTTTCAAAGTTAACTGTCAAAATTGTGGTCTTTCTGGAGGTAATAAAAAGACCAAAACTAGAAGCAGAATGTTCTAATGAGCTGAGGAGCCGTTGGGCTCCCTCTAAAGTACTCCTAAGTCATCAGCAAAGTCTATCTGATCAACATTGAGGTTTCCAAGCTAAATTCTCACATGTGAATGAATAATATGTCACACACTTTAGGTATGTTGCTACATAGTCGGATCCCAAGTGGGGTTTCTCATCGGGCTTTAATGTGGATCAGTTGGCGAAAATCTTCAAAAGTTACTTACGAATGAATTTTTCGTTACAGACAGACAAGCGGACAGAACGACCTACTGGAGATGAAATTTTGCCCTATTTTTACTAATTGCAATTGTGCGCTAAGGCTTGCCCTGACTGCGTGACTCGTCCCACAGAGCACCAAACTCTCCAACCAACTACACTCAACTTTGACTCACTTTCACCCAACTACACTCCACTTCCACCCAACTCTCACCCAACTACACCCAACTTTCAACCAACTACCCCCAACAACACCCAACTTTCACCCAACTACACCCAATTCTCCACCCAACTACACCCAACTATCACCCAACTACAGTACACTCAACATTGTCTCACTTCCACCCAACTACACTTACCTTTCACCACTTTCTCGCAGGTCAGGATTTTTGAAAATAAAAAATTATAAAGCAAATTATAAAATTGTCAAAAACCATACAAATCCTAATCTACGTCGCTTTTTGGATGTGAAGATGAGTAGGACATACAGTACAATATATCTAATGTTTAGTTCTGAGGCATAACAGCGAGAACATGCGAGCCACGTAGTAAAGGCGAGCCTTAACGCACTATGATAATTAGTAAATACTGGAAAATTTATTTCGAGTTATTATCATATTCGAGTTAGTGAAATATTGAAACGAGGGACCGAAGTGAGATAAAAGTACATTATACACTATAATACGTTGTTTTATTGTTAAATTTCTTGATTACTTAACGCTCGTCTATGGACGAGCCGCAAATAATCCATCTATCTACTATATTTACGGCTTGTCCAAGGACAAGCGTTAAGTAATTCAGAAATTTAACAATAAAATATTATAATTATCCTTTGTATCATATTACAAGAAAGATTGTAACATACAGTAGTCTTTATTTTCAACAGTTTTATTCTAAACTTCGTGGCCTTTATATTAATTTGATCTTATCTTTCGTTTATTATTTTGGTTCCATGAGAAATTTATTATTCGCCTATATTATACAGAAAGTACTTTATTTGCTAACCATTAAGATTGGATCAGGGAGCCAAATGGAGTGTAAACTTGAGACATGTAAAATGTAATGAGAAATGTAAAAAGTTCTAAAATTATTTCTGTTGTTTCGTTAAAAATTAATTAATACAGTATAAAGGCCATAACGTTTAAGATAAAGAAGCTGAAAATAATGTTACAGTTTATTTTCTTGTATTTTATGATACATAAAGGATAATTACATTATTATAATTGCATTAAACATACTGTATAATATAGAACTTATGTCCATTAACTTTGTACGAATTATCTGCATTGCTATTCCCACAGCAGAAGTTTCCAATAATGCGATTTCGTCGTTAAGGCTGTGACGGTGACCCTCCTGTGTATCAATACCGTTTTCATTTTCACCGCAATCCCACAGCGCCAGTTTAGTTTTATACTGTAGCTTGGATCGTTCGTCAATAGTCTCTGTGTCTCTCCTTTGTATATTTATTGCTAAATTCATCAATTATTCTAGAATCAACCTGCAATAAAAATAAAATGTTAGTTAGTTATTTTCATAATTGCAGGGCAGTGATGGCAAAATACAGCACGAGTACATGCAACTTTTAAAAGTTCATATCTCAGCAATTCTTCAAAGAAGTTCAGAGTTTGTTACTGTACATATTGTAATTTGTGGAAGATAGGTGCCATACAGTATAGTTTGGTGTAAGTTGGATGCTGTTGTGTTGAAGTTGGGTGTAGTTGGTGAAAGTTGGGTGTAGTTGGGTGGTAGTTGGGTGAAAGTTGGGTGTAGTTGGGTGAAAGTTGGGTGTAGTTGGGTGTAGTTGGGTGTAGTTGGGTGAAAGTTGGGTGTAGTTGGGTGATTAGGCTGACCCAAGTTAATAGTGCAAATTGTAATGAAGTAATGGCCTTAATGGCTAATATATATATATTAAATAAATTTATAACTTTGCTATATGCATAAACAAGGCAGCATATCATTACAGCTAATTAATCCTAGCTTACCTACCAGTATGAGTATATAGGCTAATTTACATACCGGTAGTATAAGGTTAGGCGACCCTACCTTACTAGTTGGATTATCAATGGTGATAAATATATAATAATTAATATGCCACAAATTTATAAGAGAAAACTTGGCTCTAGGACTTATAAAAACTATGACATTGTCACCCTGAACAAGGCAATAGAAGAGGTAAAGGATGGAAGGTCGAGTATGAGGCATGTATCTGAAATATACAATATTCCAATGGGAACACTTCATACAACATTCAGTAAATTAGGTAGTTATACGATATGCAATTTTATAAAGCGGTATCTTATGCAAGCAGCTATGCAAAACATTTGTTGTGTTTTTTTAAAAACCCCAGTATGTTCAAATTCACCCCTTAGGGCATATGAAAGTGATCTGCATCATTTCTAGATAGTGTTACACAAAAAAATATATTACCGTTCAATTTCACCCCAACTGTAGGGTGAAATTGAACAGTCACTAAATTTAAAAAAAATGTCTTGATAATGCCTAAATATGTTAATTTTATTGTTTCGCCTATTAGCTAACATTATGACCCATAGTTTCAATGTATCAGACATAAAAAAACACATTCACAAACAACCTTAAATTTATGTGAAATCTCAAAAGTGTTCAATTTCACCCCCATTTACGGTACTCAAAAAGTTGAATTTTTAAAAAAAGTTTAATTTTAAACCGGCTGCCGGTAGGCCTAACCCTAATTCAAAAGTTAAATTTTAAATCCTACCGGTACCGTTCTTCAAAAGTAGAATTTTAATAAAAAGTTAATTTTTAAAAAATAAAGTTGAAATTCCAACTCAGTTGAAAATAGAACTTATCCCGAAAGTAATGGGCCTACTGGTATATACTTAGTTTTGTAGCAGTACCAGTAGTTTCAACGATATTGTACTGATGCGTACCTGTGTGCTAGCAAACTAAATATTGATATGGACCCCCCGCTGCCACTGCCCTGCATATCGGAACGTAGTATTAGAAGGCATGTTTGCCAATGTGTCGCTGATGAACTTGCAACTCTTAACGACGACTTTGAGATTCTGGATAGGCCGAATGATGGAGGAGAAATTCCGCTGAGAAATACATTAACGACCATGACAACAACATTAACAGGACCACTTGAAGTTATGCAAGTCCCACTACAAACTAATCTTCTGGAAGATTTTGAGATGCAACTGGATTCCACTTTAGTTGCAGGGGATCTTGATTGTGCTGACGATGTGTTGTTTGATAACGGGGACAATTTTGAACGCAACGTTCTTCTGGATTCTAATCCAGAACCTTCCAATACTACAACATCCTTTAAATCAGATTTGGCTAAATGGGCATTGAATTGTAATATACCACATTCCAGTATAAATCATCTACTCGCTATTCTCAACCATTACCTACATGACGTACCTTCTTTGGAGTTACCTTCTGATAGTCGAACTCTTCTTATGACACCCCGCGGACGCACTGCTGTTAAGTCAATCGGAGTTGGAAGCTATGTATATTTTGGAATATTAAACCATTTAGAGGAATATATCACAACAATAAAGGGGCATTTACGTGAATCAAACTCATCCAATCCTCTTTTAGTGTCTCTTTCTTTTAGCATTGATGGTTTGCCGATTCATAACAGCGGGAACTCCCAATTTTGGCCTATTTTAGGGAGTTTTCGTTATGTTCAAATTTTGCAATCTTCTCCAATAGTTGTTGCCTTATACTGTGGACCTTGTAAACCATCTGATTTAAATATGTATTTTGATGATTTAGTATCTGAACTACAACAATTACTCTGCAGAAATATTATCCTTCAGAATATATATTTCATAAAACTTACCATATCGTGTTTTGTTTGTGACTACCCGGCACGTGTATTTATTCTCAACACCAAATCACACTCAGCTTACTATGGGTGCGATAAATGTGAATGCAAAGGTGAACACGATGATGCCGTCCACTTTCTAGACCACAATGCCCCATTAAGAACAGATGATTCATTTCGCAACCAATCCAATCCAGATCACCATCATGGTCATACAATATTGGAGAATATCCCCGGTTTGGATATGATACACAGCTTCCCTATCGATCCAATGCACCAGGTTTTTCTTGGTGTAGTTAGGAAATTGTTAAGGGGTTGGATTAAAGGGCCTTTGTATATGCGATTACAATCTAGGGACTCAATTATAATATCCAATCGTTTAATTGCCCTTAAATCGCAAGTTCCATGCGAATTCGCCAGGAAGCCTCGTGGAGCAGATGAAATCGACCGATATAAAGCAACTGAATTCCGACAATTTTTATTGTATACTGGTCCCATTGTTTTGCGAAAAATCTTACCCATCTCATTTTATAAACATTTCTTATTGTTGCATGTTGCTATTCGTCTTTTTTCTGTAGATGGTATAGAACGTGATACCGAGAGTGTGGAGTATGGTCGATCTTTATTGGTAAAGTTTGTAAAACTATGTTCAACTATATATTCTCCACTTATGTTAACTTATAATGTACATTCTTTAGTACATCTAGCTACGGATGTATCGAATCATGGCTCATTACTACGATTCAGCGCATTTCCTTATGAATCATGTTTGAATAAACTGAAGCGAACATTACGGTCTGCTCCTAACCCATTGCCTCAAGTATGTCGTCGTTACGTCGAATTGTGTAACAACAATATATCCCTGTACGGTAGTGTTCTGACGTCATCGACTTCTGGTGCGAAGTTAGGCAAACCCGAAGTAATCCCAAATATATACTCTCTTGATCACACGGGTTTCCAAACCCTTTTCACGTCACATTTTACATTAAGAACGAAATCGCCTGATAGTGTTGTGTTTCACCGGTTTCAAAGGACCATGTTTAAACTTTCCCACATTCTTAAACATAAGACATCCGGAGAATTGCTGCTATGTGTTTCGGCCTATAGGAATTTACGCTCTTTATATGATTACCCGGTTGATTCTACACACTATGGGGTATATTGTGTGCTAAACACAAATATGGAATTTGGAAACGACGAGCTAATGGCCTGGCAATACTTTGACAAAGCTTGCAGCCTTGAGATCGATGGTGAAATTGCGTTAATGCCACTTCTTCATTAAGTATTTTAAAACAAATGTGCTTGTATAAATAATAATATCAGGTAAATATACATATATATATATGACGTACCGTTTTTACTCGAATAAGCACCCTGTATCGAATAAGTGCCCCCTCGAATAAACGCCCCAGCGTTTATTAATTTTTTACTGTTGAGGGGATAGCAGTAACTTAAACATAAAATCGCCTGGGCTCTTATTCGAGTAAATACAGTATTTATGTTGGTGTAAGTTGCAATGGATAACTGATATATAAAGTGCTATGGATAACTGATATTATAATTATTTTACTGACTAATAATATATTGTTAATAATTATATTACATGATACCTTGTAATAAATACATATATTAGGCTATACTACTATACTCACTGGTACTACATATCGTATATGGTACGATCAGCAAACTATATCAATACAAACTGTATACAAGAATCGTAAATCATGAAGAAATATGTAATCGTGGAATTTCAAGTTGATGACAGCATTGATTGGGCGCCTTCTGGCTGGCTGACAGACAAACAGCAGACAAACAAAGGCAGCATCGGGGATATAGTTTGGCCACCTCGAAATGCCGGCGTGTTGCGAAGGAAGGAGAGCTGGGGTTCTGATTTATTATCCAGTTGGCCCCAATTTAAAGTGAAGGTGCTACACTTTACAGGTTTGCAATTTTTCTATGACGTTTCTATTTAAAAAAAGGGCCTGTATATTCGTATATACAGTCAGGCAATAATGTAAATTAATTTTAAATTCGTTTAGTTTTATATTATATAATAAAATAATTGATAAATTATACTTTATATTTGATTAGATTAAATAGATAATAAATTTCGGTAAACAATCATTTAATAAAGTTACATATTTAATTACTTTTACTATATTTTGCTGTAGAATAAAGTACAAATATATGTTATGTAAAGTAAAGTAGGTAACGTATAATAGAGATAACATTACAGACTTAATTATTCGCAGATTCGTTGAAACGTGCAACGGGAATACTTGTTGATGGGGAAAGAGGTGATATTACTCGGGTTATAGAGCAGCCCTCCACAGGTGACGAAGGCCCCCAAACGTTAAATAGGGGGAAAAAGCGCCACCGGCCGGATGTGGATTACTTTCTCGGACCCAGGCATAGATATGCATCAGAATCCAGTGAAGAGGTTAGACCGGGTAGATGTGAAGGGGGGGGGTTAAGTAATGTGAAACCTGTCCAAAATAGCGTGACTGTATTTATGGATGGCCTCTTGGGCTTGGCTGTTATTCTATGGGGAATTAATAAAATTTGCCTAATTAAACTTCGTATCGTCATATCATACTCCGTCCCTTATGTAACAAACTACAACATTTAATATATGTCAAACTAAGGATATTTTTTATCCCTGCAGGATGATGAACTAAACAGCTACTTAACTAGTTTCGGAAAAGCTCCACCTCCACCTATTCGTCCGTTTCCCATGTTATCCCCGTTTCCAAGTGTCTACTCGCAACCAATTGTGGACATGGACCTTACTCAAAGCTCAAGTGCTGTCCAGTCTGGACCCGAAACCCCAAGTATGTTCTCGTACTCGCAACCAACCATGGACGTGGTCCATACTCAAAGCTCAAGTGCTGTCCAGTCTGGACCCGAACCGCAAAGTGTTTTCTCGTACTCGCAACCAACCATGGACGTGGTCCGTACTAAAAGCTCAAGTGCTGTCCAGTCTGGACCCGAACCGCAAAGTGTTTTCTCGTACTCGCAACCAACCATGGACATGGACCTTACTCAAAGCTCAAGTGCTGTCCAGTCTGGACCCGAAACCCCAAGTGTGTTCTCGTACTCGCAACCAACCATGGACGTGGTCCGTACTCAAAGCTCAAGTGCTGTCCAGTCTGGACCCGAAACCCCAAGTGTGTTCTCGTACTCGCAACCAACCATGGACGTGGTCCGTACTCAAAGCTCAAGTGCTGTCCAGTCTGGACCCGAAACCCCAAGTGTGTTCTCGTACTCGCAACCAACCATGGACGTGGTCCATACTCAAAGCTCAAGTGCTGTCCAGTCTGGACCCGAAACCCCAAGTGTGTTCTCGTACTCGCAACCAATCTCGGAAGTTGTCCATTCTGGTCCCTCCAGTATTAACTCTCCATCGCCGACATTCTCCGCTCAAAGCACTATCAATTTGGGAGATCTTTTAAATACTGCAGATTTAAATACTATTCAGAAGATAGTTGAAACAATTGGTTCTGATCAAGTGATACAACCAAGTGTATCTGATGTTCCACAGCGTTCTGTTTCAGAACGTGTGTTATCCCATCTACAATGGTTGCGGGACAACGCTTTAAATACCAATCGTGCAATAAAATCTATATTACTTCACCTGAAAGCGAAGGGAGAACAATCGGAGTCGCTAGGCCTAACTGATGCCGCTTTATATTTACCAATTTCCACCGATGCTGAATTGCAGGTAGTCGAAGATAAACTCATGTCTATTGAGTTTAAAGAATGTTTTATAAAGGAAATAAGATTACTTGGAGACCGAGATCCTCTTAGTTTAGTTCGCTCAGCTTTGCGTATGATCATAAGCAATGAATATGCATCACAATATAACTGGGCGGGTACGAAGAAGAAACCATTTAAAGATTTAAAGGTAATAATTTTCATCATGGGCACTGGGCAGGGACAGGGTATTTTGTGTGACAATTTGTTGATAGCGTGGAATTATGTGCCTTAATGATGTACTGTTACTTCATGAGTTATCCAAATATATCTTATTTTTGTGGTTTATTACTTGCAGATTACCAAAGTGATCACGGAAGCAGTGCTAACGCACCATGGAACCACGGTTACTAAGCTACAGGTTCAGGATAAAATTAAAGATTGGCTGAAACACGCTCCAGTTAGAGCTGGAGGGGTCAAGTCTCCTGGTGGCGAGGAGTAGCCTAATGAAGACGATGATGAACTTATTTGTATTCTACATACTGCAGTACTGTGGGCCTACTTTATTAATGCCATTTAATTATTTAATTTTACTTAATACTTAATTATGTTAATTTTGCTTTCTCATTACAACATTACTCACCTGAAATGTATCATAGAAATATAATATATGTATTACAATTGATTAGTTATATACCTGTTGCCCCTTCCATTTTATACTGAACTTATAATATTGCGTATACAACTTGTTTAAAATGCATTTACACCAAATTTGAACATTTATTGAACCAATTAAGTAAATAATGCAGTAGAATGGCAATGGAATTTGAACGACATTGTATCGTCATTAAAACGTCATTTAAACGATGTTTATAATTTACACCAAATTTGAACGTTTTTCAAGAAATTAAATTATATAACGAAATTTAAACGTCACCTGAACGTTGTTGCTTTACGTTGATCAATAACGTGTAATACACGCAATAAGAGCGGCCACTGAACCATTCCTTCAACGTAAAGGTTGTATGCACGTCTATTGAACTAAAAAGACGTTCAGATGAAATTTAGACGTAATTTGATCGTCAAATGAACGAAAATTGCTACCTGGGTAGCAGCCCCATTATCAGCAATCTTTCGAGTATCATTCGAAACGCATGCATTACCATCTGTCTGGCTGACGGCCAACATAATACCAACGTTCAAAAAAGGCGATCCGTCAGATCCTTATAACTATCGGCCTATATCCCTTATCTGTATTGCTTGTAAACTCATGGAAATGCGCATCAAACAGGTTTTAATAGATTATTTATTTTCTCATAAATTAATAAGTAGGGCACAACACGGTTTTTTACATCGTAAATCCACCTGTACTCAAATGCTAGAATGTGTTACTGATTGGTTCAATTTAATTGATAAACGAAAGAACCTGGACATTATATATATAGACTTTGCAAAAGCCTTTGATTCGGTAGTTCACTCTAAATTACTATCAAAGCTCACTAGCTACGGTGTATGCGGAGATCTGTTTCTATGGATACGTGCATTTCTATGTAATAGAACCCAAAATGTACTTGTAGGTACCGAATCATCGGACTACTGTGTAGTTACATCGGGAACTATTCAAGGCAGTGTCTTGGGGCCAGTATTGTTTCTTTTATTTATTAATGATTTACCTGATGCATTGTTACCTGTATGTAATAAACTATTTGCTGATGACCTTAAGCTTTATGCACCGGAGGAAGATTGTGATTCTCTAGCCTCAGCCCTTCAAAACTTGGAAGACTGGACTAGAAAATGGCAACTAACAGTAGCGGCGCACAAATGCTCGGTTGTTTACGTAGGTGGAAATAATAATAAATTTGTTTATAATTTAAATGGTGCAGTGCTTAAATCAGATACATACTGTAAGGATCTAGGTTTAATCGTGTGTACGGACCTCAAATTTGATGAATACTCTAGGGAACAAGTTGCAAAAGCGTACAAAATACTGAACTGGATATTTCGCAGTGTACTGACAGCTAATATTAAAGCCCTGCTAACAGCATATAAGACTCTGGTAAGACCGTTGCTGGAATATTGCACACCCATATGGTCCCCTTTCACAAAAAAAAGTATTGACCTTGTTGAGAAAGTACAACGGTACTTTACCAGACGATTGTACGCTCGCTGCAAACTACCGTATGTCAGTTACCTCAATCGCATACAGTATCTATCTGTGCAACCGTTAGAGGTGCGTAGAATTATTTTCGACCCATAGCCTCGTTTAACTTTGCCACTAGGCGGCACAAGTGCCGCCCAGTTGAATCAATTTGCCGCCCAGTCACAGCCAGAGTGCCTTCCTAATATATTATATCTGGACTAGCCTCAGCCAGCGACCAATCTAATATGTATCAATCCCAGTAAAGTACCTACATAAACTTCTAAAGGAATAAGTGATTGACAGCACAGAGACTTCAATGGGTGATAGCCATAGTACAGTAGTAGTAGTAGTAGTGGAGGGATGAGTCAGTGTCCAACCCAATGCGACCTTTACTAATGTTAGTAAAGGTCGCCTTTGGTCCAATCATTGTGTAGATGTCTATAGATTCCTGATAGGCTTACTGCAGTTAATTGGTGCCTCAGATGGATATTGGATAGTTCCAACTTCCAAGGCTGCTTGCTATCACCATACTTACCTGTCTGGCACCTTTAACCCCCTACCCCTGTTAAGAGTAGTCAGTTTTCAGTATATGTTACTATTAGTATTCAGGAGAGATTTAGAAGTTTATTAGTCATTATAAACTACCCCGAGACCGAGCAGGGCTTACATTGCATCATTGCTTTATTATGTAATAAATTGGTTTTGAAAATTAAGTGTGTAACTACTTAATTAGGGTTCGTCTATGTACATTTATTAATAATTTGATATAATTATAATAATACTATTATTATTTTATTAATAATAATTTATTAAGTTTTAATAATGATTTTTATGATACTGTATATTTATTTATTTATTTATGATACTGATATTATTTTTCTTATAAATTTAATTATATTATTTTTAATAAGTATATTTAGGCCCATGTGAAGAATACCAGACTTTTTGCCGTTATATTTCACTTTGCAGTTACCCCCATGTGAAGAATATCAGGTTTTCACAAAAAAAAACACAGGTTACAGACGGGTTGAATCTAACCAAAACAATAAACTAATTAGTATATGTACAGCTTATAAGAGTTTGCAGTTAGTGGAAGA
>JAUCBJ010002456.1:0-29278 GCA_032718475.1 Nemertoderma westbladi
GAATAATTCGCTCGGGGTCCAGGACCTGAACTGTATCCGGGGCAGTTCTACGGGGCACAGGTAGCTTAGTGCTATGCAAAGGGAATTTAGAGGTAGTCTCAGGGAGCACAGGTATGTCTATCACCGAAGGGGTGATTTCAAGAACAGGCCTAATTATTTCAGGCTCATCTACTATAGTAGGGAGTCTTTCTATTTTAATTATTTGGTCTGTGGGCTCTGTACTACCTAAGTTGGTGTTATTTAGTTGCCTTCTAACAGCTGGAGGCAAATCAGGCAATTTCTGACGGTGGAATGTTCTTTTACGTCTACTTAGACGAGATCTATTTCCCTTGCCTTCAGTATCGGTGGTATCGCCTTCCTCAGATGATGTATATCCCTGTCTTTTGGGAGTAGATCGATTCATCATCTGCATATTACTAGCTGCTAACTGTTTATTTATGCAGTCTTGATTCTCCTGAATGTTTTCCAATTCTAATTGGGTGGTTTCGTCAGCCGCTTTCCTTTCTGCTTCTGCCACTTTTGCCTCTGCCGCTGCCTCTGCCACTGCCTCTGCCGCTTTTGCCTCTGCCGCTGCCTCTGCCGCTTTTGCCTCTGCCGCTGCCTCTGCCGCTTTTGCCTTGGCCGCTGCCTCCGCCGCTTTTGCCTTGGCCGCTGCCGCCTTTCTTTCTGCTTCTGCAGCTACTACTGCTGCTTTCTTTCTGTCTTCTATACGTTTTTTCTTTACTTGTTCTTCTTGGTCTCTAGCGATGCGGAGTTGTTCATCGAATTTAGCTTGGTTCGCCGCTAACCTATCCACATCAATTGCATCCAACACACGCTGGGCTCCTTCACTATTAGGGCTAAGCCCATCTAGTCTTCTCCGCAACTCTTCATCACCTACGAAACGCTGATAGTCTGACAGATAGATGTCAATGGCATCCCTCTTATGCGGTTTCTCTGCCGTCGCTTCACTTTCCACTTGGGAAAAAGTAGCGTCTGTTGATTCTCCATGGGTTGATCGCTCCTCTAGCTGAGCTTTCCACTGAGCAGTTCCTCGAACCTGGAGATTCACTCTTTGAAACCAAGTCTTTACGGCAACTTGCAACGACGTGTCTTGTCTTCTTTTAGAAGCCTCCTCAAAGGCGGATAAGATTAGCCTAATCCGCAGAACTCTTTCTCTAACTTGATAAAGCAGCGATCCCTGCTCTTGAGGTCCTTGAGGTTGTTGAAACAGTTGTCTCTCTACTCGCTCCATAGAGCTGAAGAATCCCTGTGCGTATCCGGCTGCGGACCTCTTCCATACAGCTGGATCGATGGTTTCCTTGGCTACTCCCATCCGGTGTATGTCTTCCCAGGCAGCTTCTGATAAATCAAACGGGAGTCCGGGTCCGGGGAAGTTCCATTGCGACTCGACAATAGACTTCAGTTCTTCACTAGTGTATCCCGCGTAACTATCTCTAGTTGACCGTTGACTTCTCGCCCAATCGATCTGGTGTTCTTCCACCGCGATCAATAACCCAGCGAGCACGGCTGCAGGAAGGATGAGAAGGGGATCCGTATAAACCGCATCCGTCATCTCTGCTCCGCTCTCGGGTGTCAGCTCTACAGTATCCTCACTACTGGAGCTGCTGGGCCGCTGAGGAATAAGTTCTTGACTAGTGGGTTGTTGCTGTTCCGCTGCCTTTTGGTCCCGCTTGACCTGAGCTCGAGTGCCTATGATAGACCTACGATGTTGGACCAGCCTAGGTTCTGTTATTACTACTGGAGGGATGACCTTCCTCACAGTGGGAGGTGAACTGGATTTACGACCAGACGGTTGTACGTCTCTATCTGAGTCGCAGATAGTTACATCTAATAAACTGTCTGACAGGTTCTGCTTAGTATCAGACATGACTAGGTATGTACAGTTGAATGCCTACTGCTATATTACAGTCTAAGCAAGTCTAGTAACTCAGTATGAACTGCTAGCCTAGTAATTAATTACCGTTACTGCTACTCAGTGTAGCGTGATATATATATAATATATTAGAATACCGGTATACTTATAGTATATATAACTATATAAGTATTATTACAGACTAGGTTTATCACAGAATACCGGTATAATTTTAGCACAAATATATATAAATATATAATAGGCCTATCGGAATACCGGTATACAGCTTACAGTTTGTAGTATATATAATTCTGGAATAGAATTAATTACAAGTACCGGTATAATTTCAGCCTAGATTTATAGAAATAAAGATAATAGGCCTATCGTAAATACCGGTATATCAATTATTTCAGAATAATTGAATTTCTGTTACTTTAGGGTTACTTGGTTACTTTAACTTACTTTATTACCGTTATTTAAGCAGTAATCCAACTGATATTGAGACCTAATGGTTGTATGGTAGGCCTACTATTTATAAATCGTTAGATTTGATTTATAATATATATATACCCGTTTTAATGGGTTTTGTCAATGTTTGAAATAAATGTTATTATTTCTGGGGAGTAATCACTACACAAAGCGGTGCGCTTTCAGTGAAGTGTTACTTATAGGACACTAAAACAAATAATACTAATTTACCTAAGTTACTTAATACTACAAATTACGTACAATTCGGGTTGAGATTACAATCTCTAAATAAACACAAAAATTTACAAAAACACAAAATACGAATTTTTTAGGGTAATTTTACAAGAAGTCTACAAACCAGCCTAACAAAGGGTTAGAAACCGGTTATTACAACGGACAGGGTACTACGGTATTTGAAATAATAAGTAGTAGTAAATACACTGCGTTGTCTAGATAGGAAAATACCACCGCCTGACGACCTATAGCCGTATCGCTATAGGTTCTACGTTATGTATCACGGAGTGTTCCTACCTAGAAGTTAATAGAGCTAATCGAATGTGCCTATCAACCACTTTACAACACAAATATAATGCCTACACTAATTACTTTCGGAAAGGCTACCCGTACAGACTTACACAAACAAAGTACAGACTAAACGATGGCAGACTACTCTCAAGCCTAAATAAACCACAGGACATGCAGACTCCGAAATGATTAGGGAGTATGCGCTCTAACCCAGTAGTGCGACTTATTCTTTAGTTGGGGGTTTACCTTACCGCATTGGCTGCCCCTACTTCCTAACCGTACTTAATCGGACAAGTGCTCTACACACACTGTAATCCGTTCAGACTTAATAACAGCCAGACAACAGCTCAGCCTACAAATTGTCTGTACAATCTGATGAGGTTTACACGCCTTCTGTTCAATACTGGCCTACAAACAAATAAAACTTGACAGAAATAAGTAAAAATCTCAATAAAAAAACCAGGGCTGCAGTCCCTGATTAATTATTAAGGCCTACTGGTATATAACAATCAAAATCGAATAATACTGCTGTACCTGTACTGCTGTAGGTACCGGTCCGGGTAGTTAGGTAGTCAGGCCTACTGGTACCGGTTCTGGCAGTTGGGCCTACTGACCTACAGATGTACCGGTTGACTGGTACTTTCAACTTTATTGCTTACTGCAATAAAGAAGCTATATCCTTTAATGTTCGCGCTTTCAGACCTTTGGCAGTTTAACCCACCAAATTAAGATGTCTTCTAGATATTAAATCGGTTTTTAGTCTATGACAAGTATTTGATTCACTACACTAGTCGAAACCAATCTGTGCGCGATCATTCACCCGCTGGATATTCCCGGGAGATTGGGTTCGATGGTTTAATTTTATTGCTATGTAAGCCTAATGTATTATTCGACTGACAGTATTATATAATCTCTGACAATATTATTCACCTTCGGGAATATTAACAGTTCCTTTAGGACGTGGCGCTTTATCTATATAAACAGAGTTATGACTTAAACTACTCACAACGATATGGCTTAATTATAATTCACATATATGGCGCATTCTTTAGGAATTGCTTCTTTAACAGACTCACTCATACACAATGCTGCACAATACTGCACACTAATCTGCCAATCTTCACTGATTTTAGTCACATATAAAAGGAACACAGACTGACTCATGTAGGGTCTATCAAATAACATTAGATTCACTTCAAACCACTTTAACATAAGTCACAATCGTTTATCTGTAACCCTTCTCTCTTACCTTCGGTATATCAAGAATATTGGGTTTCGGGGTTATTTATCGTTATTCCAAATATAATTATTCATCAACCATATTATGAAGAACTGACGGTAAATAGCAGTATAAAACAACAATGAAAACACTGATTGTTATGAGTTTGCAATGTTTCAGCAGTCAGCATGTATGATCAGTCAGCAGTGATTCCATGAGTCAGGTAGTTAAAGGATATATGTCCTTGTAATTAAACCTACTAGTGTAAGACTAAAAACAGTAAAGCACAAAAAACTTCCAAGCCGTTCTTTCTTTGGCTCAGGACTGAATGTAAACACTGCACATAGGCATTGCGTCATTTCTCGGAAATTTTCTGTACAAGGAGCCACAAAAACGCTCTAATTGGCTGACTGAACTGAGAGACGCCGTAGAACAAAGGAAATCAACACGTATGAATGTCAGCTGTTAACCGTAGTCATAGTAACTACTGTTCAAGAGTAGCTATCACCCCTTTGCGTCACGAATTGCCATAGAATCATAAAATATGCCTTTCACAGTACACATACGGAGGAAATAGGTCTTAGATCCTCTAAAAACACCGATACAGCAATAATACGGTCTCTTACACTTATTAAATCAACTACAGAGTATTTTAATGTAAAAGATAATAAAAATAACGGGGCAATTCAGCAAAGGCTTTTACAGAAACCTTCTTTGGGTACCAATGGTCCGAGCTGGGCTGGAGATAGAAACCTTTTTTGGGTCCCGATGGACCGAGCTGGGCTGGAGATAGAAACCTTCATTGGATCCCGATGGTCCGAGCTGGGCTGGAGATAGAAACCTTCTTTGGGTCCCGATGGTCCGAGGTGGGTTGGAGATAGAAACCTTCTTTGGGTCCCGATGGTCCGAGCTGGGCTGGAGATAGAAACCTTCTTTGGGTCCCGATGGTCCGAGCTGGGCTGGAGATAGAAACCTTCTTTGGGTCCCAATGGTCCGAGCTGGGCTGGAGATAGAAACCTTCTTTGGATCCCGATGGTCCGAGCTGGGCTGGAGATAGAAACCTTTTTCAGGTCCCGATGGTCCGAGCTGGGCTGGAGATAGAAACCTTCTTTGGGTCCCGATGGTCCGAGCTGGGCTGTAGATAGAAACCTTCTTTGGATCCCGATGGTCCGAGCTGGGCTGGAGATAGAAACCTTCTTTGGGTCCCGATGGTCCGAGCTGGGCTGGAGATAGAAACCTTCTTTGGGTCCCGATGGTCCGAGCTGGGCTGGAGATAGAAACCTTCTTTGGATCCCGATGGTCCGAGCTGGGCTGGAGATAGAAACCTTCTTTGGATCCCGATGGTCCGAGCTGGGCTGGAGATAGAAACCTTCTTTGGATCCCGATGGTCCGAGTTGGGCTGGAGATAGAAACCTTCTTTGGGTCCCGATGGTCCGAGCTGGGCTGGAGATAGAAACCTTTTTCAGGTCCCGATGGTCCGAGCTGGGCTGGAGATAGAAACCTTCTTTGGGTCCCGATGGTCCGAGCTGGGCTGGAGATAGAAACCTTCTTTGGATCCCGATGGTCCGAACTGGGCTGGAGATAGAAACCTTCTTTGGGTCCCGATGGTCCGAGCTGGGCTGGAGATAGAAACCTTCTTTGGATCCCGATGGTCCGAGCTGGGCTGGAGATAGAAACCTTCTTTGGGTCCCGATGGTCCGAGCTGGACTGGAGATAGAAACCTTCTTTGGGTCCCAATGGTCCGAGCTGGGCTGGAGATAGAAACCTTCTTTGGATCCCGATGGTCCGAGCTGGGCTGGAGATAGAAACCTACTTTGGATCCCGATGGTCAGAGCTGGGCTGGAGATAGAAACCTTTTTCAGGTCCCGATGGTCCGACTGGGCTGGAGATAGAAACCTTCTTTGGGTCCCGATGGTCCGAGCTGGGCTGGAGATAGAAACCTTCTTTGGATCCCGATGGTCCGAGCTGGGCTGGAGATAGAAACCTTCTTTGGGTCCCGATGGTCCGAGCTGGGCTGGAGATAGAAACCTTCTTTGGGTACCAATGGTCCGAGCTGGGCTGGAGATAGAAACCTTTTTTGGGTCCCGATGGTCCGAGCTGGGCTGGAGATAGAAACCTTCATTGGATCCCGATGGTCCGAGCTGGGCTGGAGATAGAAACCTTCTTTGGGTCCCGATGGTCCGAGGTGGGTTGGAGATAGAAACCTTCTTTGGGTCCCGATGGTCCGAGCTGGGCTGGAGATAGAAACCTTCTTTGGGTCCCGATGGTCCGAGCTGGGCTGGAGATAGAAACCTTCTTTGGATCCCGATGGTCCGAGCTGGGCTGGAGATAGAAACCTTCTTTGGGTCCCGATGGTCCGAGGTGGGTTGGAGATAGAAACCTTCTTTGGGTCCCGATGGTCCGAGCTGGGCTGGAGATAGAAACCTTCTTTGGATCCCGATGGTCAGAGCTGGGCTGGAGATAGAAACCTTCTTTGGGTACCAATGGTCCGAGCTGGGCTGGAGATAGAAACCTTTTTTGGGTCCCGATGGTCCGAGCTGGGCTGGAGATAGAAACCTTCTTTGGATCCCGATGGTCCGAGCTGGGCTGGAGATAGAAACCTTCTTTGGGTCCCGATGGTCCGAGCTGGGCTGGAGATAGAAACCTTCTTTGGGTCCCGATGGTCCGAGCTGGGCTGGAGATAGAAACCTTCTTTGGGTACCAATGGTCCGAGCTGGGCTGGAGATAGAAACCTTTTTTGGGTCCCGATGGTCCGAGCTGGGCTGGAGATAGAAACCTTCATTGGATCCCGATGGTCCGAGCTGGGCTGGAGATAGAAACCTTCTTTGGGTCCCGATGGTCCGAGGTGGGTTGGAGATAGAAACCTTCTTTGGGTCCCGATGGTCCGAGCTGGGCTGGAGATAGAAACCTTCTTTGGGTCCCGATGGTCCGAGCTGGGCTGGAGATAGAAACCTTCTTTGGGTCCCAATGGTCCGAGCTGGGCTGGAGATAGAAACCTTCTTTGGATCCCGATGGTCCGAGCTGGGCTGGAGATAGAAACCTTTTTCAGGTCCCAATGGTCCGAGCTGGGCTGGAGATAGAAACCTTCTTTGGATCCCGATGGTCCCGAGCTGGGCTGGAGATAGAAACCTTTTTCAGGTCCCGATGGTCCGAGCTGGGCTGGAGATAGAAACCTTCTTTGGATCCCGATGGTCCGAGTTGGGCTGGAGATAGAAACCTTCTTTGGGTCCCGATGGTCCGAGCTGGGCTGGAGATAGAAACCTTCTTTGGGTCCCGATGGTCCGAGCTGGGCTGGAGATAGAAACCTTCTTTGGGTCCCGATGGTCCGAGCTGGGCTGGAGATAGAAACCTTCTTTGGGTCCCGATGGTCCGAGCTGGGCTGGAGATAGAAACCTTCTTTGGGTCCCGATGGTCCGAGCTGGGCTGGAGATAGAAACCTTCTTTGGGTCCCGATGGTCCGAGCTGGGCTGGAGATAGAAACCTTCTTTGGGTCCCGATGGTCCGAGCTGGGCTGGAGATAGAAACCTTCTTTGGGTCCCGATGGTCCGAGCTGGGCTGGAGATAGAAACCTTCTTTGGATCCCGATGGTCCGAGCTGGGCTGGAGATAGAAACCTTTTTCAGGTCCCGATGGTCCGAGCTGGGCTGGAGATAGAAACCTTCTTTGGGTCCCGATGGTCCGAGCTGGGCTGGAGATAGAAACCTTCTTTGGGTCCCGATGGTCCGAGCTGGGCTGGAGATAGAAACCTTCTTTGGGTCCCGATGGTCCGAGCTGGGCTGGAGATAGAAACCTTCTTTGGGTCCCGATGGTCCGAGCTGGGCTGGAGATAGAAACCTTCTTTGGGTCCCGATGGTCCGAGCTGGGCTGGAGATAGAAACCTTCTTTGGGTCCCGATGGTCCGAGCTGGGCTGGAGATAGAAACCTTCTTTGGGTCCCGATGGTCCGAGCTGGGCTGGAGATAGAAACCTTCTTTGGGTCCCGATGGTCCGAGCTGGGCTGGAGATAGAAACCTTCTTTGGATCCCGATGGTCCGAGCTGGGCTGGAGATAGAAACCTTTTTCAGGTCCCGATGGTCCGAGCTGGGCTGGAGATAGAAACCTTCTTTGGGTCCCAATGGTCCGAGCTGGGCTGGAGATAGAAACCTTCTTTGGATCCCGATGGTCCGAGCTGGGCTGGAGATAGAAACCTTTTTCAGGTCCCGATGGTCCGAGCTGGGCTGGAGATAGAAACCTTCTTTGGGTCCCGATGGTCCGAGCTGGGCTGGAGATAGAAACCTTCTTTGGATCCCGATGGTCCGAGCTGGGCTGATGATAGAAACCTTCTTTGGATCCCGATGGTCCGAGCTGGGCTGATGATTGACGTTTACAAAGAGTCAATGGATACAACGGAATAAGGGTTTGAAAATCATTCTTTCTAAAATAATGAGTCAATGGTTATAAAAAATAGAGAGAGAGAATGTTACACAATATGAGCTTTCCATTTCTCTTATATACATCATTTCAGGTGTTGCGTGAACACTTCATGGACTGTTACGCGCAGGTCTGCATTATTCCCAATTATTTCCCTACTGTACGAATGATTGGTCAAATAGAATCAGTTTCTTTCGAATGATCTTATGGGGAATATTTATTATTGTGGTCTACAGGCTACCATATTTCGCATTGCAAGGTGGTTCATCCTCATCTTTTTTAGAAGCTTCCAGTGTAAATTTCCTAAATATGTGAAAATTATACTTTTCAGTGAGTTGACCTCCATTATTAACATATTCCAAAGGTAGACGGGGTAGTAGGATGATTAAAATTACAACAATATGATCAAAATCCAATTTATTTTATTAATTAATTTTAATCATCCAACTGTCCCGTTTATCTCTGCTATGTGACAATTATATTTCCCATTTCACAGTGAACCTTAGGGAATAGGTTATCAAACAGACAAATCAGATATTGGATGGTTTGAATAACAATAAGTGAACAATTTTACTTCAAGTAAACTCTTGCAAACACATCAATAAACATCAACGTCATCATACGTGTTTTGCTTGATTAAAAACTAGTAAGACACTAAGAGTGAAATGAAGTGTAGAATTAAGTGTTCGCTGGTTGATTTGAATAAAACGAAATTTTTCACTTATCTCCAGTCCCAGTTGGGGAATCGAGTTGATGTTTTACCAGTTAGACCTAGAATATGATTTAAATACAAATCTGGAAATTTATAATTACCGTTGATTACCTGAAGTGAAGTGTTGTGAAGTGAAGTGAAAAGTGTCCTTTATTCTTAATCGAATCTTTAAGAGTTCACTCTTCACTTCACTTCTCATAGAAATGTTAACTTGCACGTGTTTACTTGTATAATCAATTGGTTGTAATTCGCCAAACGGTTTACCAACTACACACATTCCAAGTGACTTTGAGCTTCCTACTAAATTAATTATCCCTATATAGATCGCTCGCCCGCCCAAAGCCATACTTCAATTGGAATCCACTTCTAATAACGAAACCTTTAGCTGGATTTTGTTGTAACTATTGTCTCATTGATTTCTAACCCTCGTACCGCGGTGTCCGTTTACTCTAAATCGAACTGCAAACAATTTAATTATATATTGAATGTTTAAATGTATACTGTATTATATTACATACATACGATGGTTATTGGTTGGTTATGGATAGCGCTATTATATTGGTTTCATGGAGTACCAGTATAAATATTATTATTTGTGGCACGTTTGTATGGCATGCACTGATACCGATAAACCTAAAAGTAAGTAATTCCCAACCAATGGATAGACCTCTTGTAACTTCTAACAAGTTCTTACATATTTCAAAACTCATACAACCCACTTCACCCCAACCACGCATTAAATTGGGAAAGGGACAAAGTTCATACATTTATTAAGTGATTTCCAACTTCATTTCACAGTGGGACAAAACAAAATGATATTCTTATTAGAAAACTTTGACTATCAATTATCTAGATTTTTTAACTATATAAATGTAATTTTGTACAAAATGTTGATAAATATTTCCCACTTCACCCCAGTTCACGGTATTCAACTCCAACTACTGTATTACTAACAGGTACCATCACGTTTCGTACAAGACGACCCTTCTCCAGATCGCCATTCTCCAGATCCGATCGCTTCTCCATCACATGTCACTGTTCCTATATATTCATCTCTATTCATCTTCTGGACTGCTCTATAGCGAATACTGGTTGGTGTCATAAGGAGTACCCGTCAATAAGTATAATCACCACGGGTTCTTTTTAAAGTCCGGCTTACAATCCAGGATCAAACTGAAATATAGCGGGCTTTATGAACGCAGTCGATATGTCTCTTTAGATTCGCTTTCTGAGTGAATACTTTTTCACAATGAAAGCAATTATATTTTATACCTCTATGAGCTGATTCGACGTGCTTCTTTAGAGATTCTTTATCTGCGTAAACTTTATCACAATCGGCGCAACTATATCTGGTTCCCTTATGCACCGCATCGATGTGCCTCTTTAAATATCCTTTCTGTGTGAACACTTTATCACAAATAAAACAAATATAATTTACACCTTTATGGATGGATTCTATGTGTTTCGTTAAAGAGCCTTTATCGGCGTACACTTTATCACAGTCATCACAACTATATTTGGTACCGGCAGGTCTATGAAACGACTCCACGTGAATTTTCAAGCGTCCTTTCCGTCTAAACATTTTACCACAATCAATACAATTATACTTGATACCCTTGTGAACATAATCTGTGTGGTTCTTAAGATTTCCCTCGTGCCTGAATTCTCTAGAACATTGACTGCAATTATAAAAGGTCCCTTTATGAACAGAGTTTACGTGCAACTTGAGGGTTTCTTTCAGTTTGAACATTTTGTAACATCGACCACAACTGTACTTTATGTCTTTATGTTCTGTTTCTATATGTTTATGCAGACCATTCGGATACGAATACACTTTATCACAATGAATGCAACTATATTTCGCGCCATTATAAACTGATTTTGCGTGAACAGTGCCTCTACGCGGGAATTGTCTATAACGACCATATTGTTGATAATTGTTTATTTTATTAAGAAGTTTTGCTTGAGCATTCAATTTCCATATCCTTGTTGTGCTAGCAGATCGTCGCCTAATGCAGATCTCCGCCTTGGGGATTATTTGAGGAGGACTTGTACTGATAGATGTGTTACAAATAAACATTGGACTATTTGTGGTGACGTTGACAAAGTTGATTCCGATACGTGACTGATCAGTTTTAATAGATTGTCCTTCTCCTAAGTTTTCTTCCTCTACTTTAGGAACTATTAGAACCGACGACAAACTTAAGACTCCCAGTTGTACATCATCTCCTGGAACTTCAGTACCCAACCCTATCATAGGTGAACATTGTTCTTGGGAATACGAGGACATTTTCGAAGTCTTATAGCAATTTTATAACTAGGCCAATAATACAAAATGTTTAATAGTCGATATTCGCAAACATTTATAAAATCATGTTGACTTATTGATTCATTATTTATGTTCTTCCATTGTAGTAAAATGCGAAATTTACATAACAATAATACTGTAATAGGCAGATACGCCTAATATGAACAATGAACACACACACAGACTGACAGAGCTACTAACAAACTGGGTTTTTTAAAATCACCTACCGGTAGTTTTGAAAATGTAGTGAAAAAACAATAGGTTTTTTAGTTTTTTTTTTAATTATTGGCAATAATTATTCCATCTTCAAATATATTTGTGCGCGGACCTTACCATGCGCATATGTAGCTACGTCCTAACCTACACCATGACCCGTAACCGTGTGTCATTTTCTGATGACACGGGCCTAATTGTTCTAAAAATCTTTTATCATATTGTTTGAAATTTGAAACACAAGGTAGTTCAACTCACCGTGGTTGTTACCATGAAGCCGGATTTTCGATTTTGCCTTTAAATATTTTCTATAAACGTTTTAAAGTTTTAAAAAAGTGTCTTTTGCGAAATTTCAACTGACGTGTAAAACGTCAGAACACGTCAGAAAACGACACTATATTACGGGCCATGGTGTATATTAATGGAACCTTCGGCGTTCTGACGATGTTATTTGTGATACTGATAGGTATGAAAACAATAAAATAGGAAATGGGGTCTTATTCCCTCAGATACTACCTAGCATTTAGGGCCACTTGGGCCACTGTTAGTACTCAGGCACTAAGGCCTATTAAAAAATGAAATACCAAATCAATTGTAGTGCTCCCAACCCAACTACCACAAGGAAAACTGCACCAAACCATACAGTAACGACAGGTACCAGTAAGTATTGCACGAATAAATTAAGAAAAATATAGGACATTTTGTCCGCCGAAAAGGTAAGTCTAAGTAATAAATTTTATAGGCCTACAAATAAAAGGGTTTCGGAGATTTAAACACTGAATATTATTATGATATATATTAATATATATTAGAATAAAAACAATATGATTATTGTTTTTATATTAATATCACAATCCCTCTAAAGTCGTGGTTGTCTAACATCATCTAATTATACGGATAGGTGACCGATATAACCGGGCTGCCGGGTCATCCCATAAAGCACACAACCGGTACCTTAATATAATTTAGGCCTATATTATTTTTTGCAAGGTAAATCTATTCAATCTTAATGAAGCCTATAAAACCTAAAAATGCAAGAAACCTAAAAACGCAAAAAAACTATAAAACTGAAAAACGTAAAACCCTATCAGCCTATAAAACCTAAAAACGCAAAAACCCTAGGCCTAACCTATTTTTTTCTTAAAAACCTAGGTTTTTTCCACCCCTGCATGGCCAGGCCATGCAAGCCCAGCCTGCATACTGGCATGGTAGCTTACACAGCTTGACAGCATACAGCCTGTATATGCCTGTAGTGCATGGCATATATAATACAGCTATAGGAATAGGGGCCTACATATCGTAAAATCCTAACCGCGGTAGCGGAACAGAAAACATTGCCCAGCCCTGTCAGGGACCAGTACAGCAGTATATCTTCTCGTTTCATAAAGGTTCAGAAGTTAACAATTTACGTGAAGCTTCTAATTTTGTCTACCGGCAGCCCGGTAGCACTACCTTTGTGTTTTCTTGGTAGTGTTGAAATATCGGTAAAATAAGGGTTTGACTTTTCCGCGTAGGTGTAGCCTGTGCGTAGGTGTTGCCTGCGCGTAGCCTACGCGTAGGTGTAGCCTGCGCGTAGCCTACGCGTAGGTGTAGCCTGCGCGTAGCCTACGCATAGGTGTAGCCTGCGCGTAGCCTACGCGTAGGCTTCGCGTAGCGATGGAATGCAGTTTCGCGTAGGTAAATTTTTACGTAGGTAACCAATGAATGAATCGAACTAGCTGACTAGAACCTTTATAAAAGAGAGGTAAATTCAAATAAGATCAATATAGGCCTACAGATACTATAGGGGCTGTTGCGGATTCTAGTTCGAAATAGAATCCAGATTTTTTTCTAAAAAATGCTCTAGAACAAAAAATATTTGTTCTAGAACATATTTTTTTTTAAAAATGAATAGCTAACATATTCTGGAACATTTTCTATACAAATAGTAAAAAGAACTAGATACTACAAAATATTTATAGACGGAAGTAGGAAGTCGGAACCAGTGTCGAAATTACTAGCTAAACCTATCTAAAACACTAGCTACCATAAAATTTTTTATCTTACTTAACGAGGATTTCTTCAATTACGTCCATTGACCAAATTGCAACAAATGAAAATTTATAGAACTCTCCCCATATCAAAATATCAAATTGTTGTAAAAAAAATCTTGCCCCCAGTCACAGTAGGCCTAGTAAGTAGGCCTAAACTAAACAATTGTCTAAACTGTAAGGCGTGAGGCTAGCTGACTTTGTCGATCGTCCCACATAATAACAAATTAAACTTTGCTACCACTAACAAAAATATAATATGAAGCAAATAATTTCATTATCAAGCACGTTTACAAGATATAAGATTACCGAATATTTATGAAAAAATGCCCGTGATGCACAACCAGGACACCGAGCGAGTAATGACCCTGAACCCACCCTAGAACCACCCTATATTATAAATGCGACTCCATTTCCATCCGAATATTACAACACCGGCTGCTAAGGCAATCAACCAATGCTGCATTATAGAACAAAACTAACAATAGAAAGGGGTAGCTATAGTTACTAAAACTAAAACACAAACAAAGCGCAAATATCCTAGCTGTTCCACATTAGTGTCAGTAGTTCTAGTAAGATAATAATAGTGATAACAGTTTCATTCAATTTTTGAATAAATACAAATTATATAATATATTATAGAGCAAATGTATAAACAAAAACTCAACTAATATTATGAAAATTGAAGGTCTAAACAATATGAAACAAAATAATACATTATCAAAGACAAATTAAATTTTAGCATCACATCAACTATATCCAAGAAATTTAACAAAACCTCAAATCAGTCAGAGTGAAAAGGGGGGACAGTTCCCCCTTCAACCAGCACCCCGTCCCTAAAGCAAAGCCGCACCCAGACCTAGTCAAGCAGAATAACCTATGGAGATAGATATTATGACAAACACACCCGGTTCTTTTAAATTTGCGTGATTTGAGTTTTATGTTCGCACCACTATTGAGTTTTATTATATTTGTAAGAAATGTTAAAACTTATCTTATGCCAATGTAGTAATGGTATTAAAATATAATTAAATTAATTTGCACTATTAATGCTTCAGCTAAAAAACGATGCTAATAGAACATTCTACATATATCCTATACAAAATAATCAGCCCAATGATTCGTGGAATAATAATATAATCCTATTGCAGTTGTATATTTTATTTTGTTTATTGACAACTCAACTATATTTTCTGTCTTTACCTGAGAGCTGATAAGGAAGTGTAGACTCAGCCAGCAGCGCTGCTCCTACAAGGCAAAGGCAGACAGGAGGGGTGTAGTCAAAGTCAAGAAATTCCGCCTGGATGGAATTCTATCTCAGACAGCCCTGCACTCCACCTTTCCTACTCCACAGCTAGCAGCTGCAGCTCAGGCAGGAGTTGTTATTTTACCATTGCTTTTAATTTCGCGACAAAATAATGTCAAAAAACTAAATATATCGAATACCACACATAGAATCGATCTGATATTTTGTAACGCGATTACGAACCACCAAAGCAATGTACAGTACTTGCAAAATTTCATCAAAATCGCCAGTCAGGAAGTGCCTGAACCTAGATAATTATCAGTCAGTCAGTCAGTCAGTGTTATATATCCTGAGATTTTTACAGTAAATATCCTGCAGATTTTTACAGTAAGTATCCCGCTGTCGAGCGGGCTCCTAAATACCGGCCTATAAAAAAAATTAACACTGCATGCGAGCATCGCGTCCTGAATGCTGAATATACTGTATACTGCTGTATGTTCTGGAAGTCCTTGCTTCTACTGTATTGGACATTTCGACATAATGGAATGGTGTACGGTGTTAAACAATTAATTATTTACATACAGTAGCTATAGTCCCGTCACTGCAAACTGGATAATAAAGCAGCACGCATTAATATAAACGGAAATAATACATTCTGGAATACGGTAATTGAAGTTGTTTCCAGGTTGTTGATTACTTTACAGCGTTCCGTCCTATAGGCCGCACGCTGCAAAGTAGTACTTTGCAGCATTACGAGTAATTCACCAGAACGCTGATAAGTTGGCATAATGTAACAAAACATATGGAAGTCTGGAAATTTGTTTGTTTTAATTTTTCAGGCAGTCACATCCAACCAACCCACAGTCCCTTACAACTATCCCACAGACATCTGTTTCATTGTATAGTATATAATCAGTGGCGGATCTAGGACCCAAATCCCATCTGGGATTAATTCCCATCTCGATGATGGGAACTAATCATTAATCCGATGAGATTCAAATCCAATCTCGATGATGGGAACTAATCATTAATCCGATGAGATTCAAATCCCATCTCGATGATGGGAACTAATCATTAATCCGATGAGATTCAAATCCCATCTCGATGATGGGAACTAATCATTAATCCGATGAGATTCAAATCCCATCTCGATGATGGGAACTAATCATTAATCCGATGAGATTCAAATCCCATCTCGATGAGGGGAACTAATCATTAATCCGATGAGATTCAAATCCCATCTCGATGAGGGGAACTAATCATTAATCCGATGAGATTCAAATCCCATCTCGATGAGGGGAACTAATCATTAATCCGATGAGATTCAAATCCAATCTCGAATTAACAGCAAAACAATAAACGAAAGTCAGTAGCTTACAGTTATATTTGATTGCTTTGAAAGTTAAAATAAATAAGAAATATCAGCTGGATACCAGCTGATCTACATCGCGAAATATCAGCTGGATACCAGCCAATGATACCAGCTGATCTACATCGAGAAATATCAGCTGGATACCAGCTGATCTACAATTAATTTTAATTCGAGCTATAATTATCGGTTGAAATAATCAACTGTTAAATCGAGCTAAATAATTCAGCAGACAGTCATCCCTCAACATGTTTTAAATAACCAATAATATTAAGCAAAATAATCCAGTTTTGAAACATTATTTAAAACTATCAATATAATCTCAAGCGAAATAATTAGGTTGAAATACATTATTTAAAACGACCAATAATATCAATATTAATAATCGTATTTAATTATTACACATTGTTACTAAATTTATGCCATGGGTAACTCAGATAGGGTGGGGAGGGGGGGGGGGGGGGGGGGGACTGGACGCAATAAAAATTCATCCCTCTCCAGGGGAAATTCGACGCAAATAACAGTTGATTATTCTCAAAAATAAAACTGTAACGCTGTTCTATTCTATTTATTTTGGTTACAATACCACGTGCCACTGTAACCTGCGCGGGATATTAATTCGCCAATGCGGGTTTTTCGCCCCCCCCCCACTCCCCCCTGTCTCGGGTAACTAGTAATTCGATTAGTTTTACTTAAAATTTTAGTGCTGCAGTGCCCCCGAGACAGGATAGTGCGGTGTGGCTGATCTTTGTCAATTAATTAACTTTTTTATCAAAAGTTCTCCATAATTTTCAATTCAATACTTTGTGGTCGACCAAAAATTTATTTATGGTCGACCAGAAATTAATTTATGGAAGTTTGAATTTCCAGGTAAATTGTAGGGCGAGATTTGGACAGCCCATTCATTATGACGTCATGGAGAACTTCTGAAAAAAATGTATTAATTGGTAAAGATAAACCACAGTAGGAGTAGGAGTAGGAGAGCATTATTCATTAATTATTTGTTATATTTAATACTGTAATATAGGCATACGAGTCTTTTATTTGTTGCCTGTATATACAGATATAGGCCTAACTGCCTACTGCTACTGTCTGACTACTGCTGTATCTGGCGAAATATACTGTAGATTCAGAGATTAAAGATAAAGACTGAAAGAGTCACTATGTGCTATTGGGGTCTTTACCATTACATGCATTAGTGACTCCAGCTTGTAATTTGCTAGCGTACCGGACAGCCGGAATTTGGAACTGCTGTAATGGCGCAAGAACCGGTGATGCAAGAACCGGCGATGCAAGAACCGGTGTTGCAAGAACCTGTATACGGAATAGCCGACGACTATTACTGCAAGACCAAAAGCGGCAAACACCCACTCCTCCACTACCCCAGTAATAAATTGCCTGGTCGTATATATGAATTTCAATTTAAATCCGTAACCAACTATAATAGAACGCACAGCTACCGTTGCAAGGGTTGTTTTAGGCAATGGAAAGCTGACCATGGCGTCGGCTCTGTACCGGTAATAAAAGTTATCGACGGTAACATAGTAACAGATCCCGATAGCGGACATATATGCGCGGGTATTATGGAATCAAAGGCGATTGCGCAGCAAATGTTACGCAAATCTCGTTGCGAGCTTAAAGATAATCCTCACGTAAAAAAACCGCGAACAGTCTATAATGAAACTCTGCAACGCGTCCACGACGACTACAAAGATCGTTCGCCTGAATTTCGACGGGAGATAGAAGGATGCATACCAGAGTTCGGGAAACTCCAACGTAGTTTTCAAAAGAAGAAACGTCCGTCTACAGCGGAATTGGATCACAAAAATTGTATTCCAAAAAAATTAAGAGTAATAATTCGCAGTAAACAAGATGCAGATCGGGGTGTGGATTGTAACAAACGGTTTCTGCTTTATAATGTACACGAACAGAAGTATGTATTCGCTAGATTAGGTTCTCCGAAGTCCGAAGTGATCTAGGCTACTCTGTATGCCAGCCACCACCTCCATGTGTACTGGTGTATATGGTAGGCCTACTGTTCTAGCCGCCACCGCCACATGTAATGATGGATGTTTAAGTCGTTAAATAGAAATAGTAACGATAAATAATGTGCGGCCACATAGCTATGAGGTTGAAAACAATAATTATTTCTGATGTTTGGAGGTCGAGAGGACGAGAAGTGGTTTGTAACGAAGTGGAATAAATATAGGCCACGGTTACTATGGGAGGGAGCGAGACAACAATTACATTACTGCATTACAAACGTGAGACTTTGAGTAGACCAAACTGCGCTAAGTGGCGTAATGTGGCAAATAGGATTATGTTCATTTATTTATGATTTGATCCCTAAATTCCGTCCAGTCCAGTTAACCAAATCTAATTCACATACCGTATCGCAATTATACCAATGTAGCGAAAAAGTTTCTAAAAATATATTATACTTGTATCACCTTGAATTTCATGTTTTTTTATTTAGAAACATTCTATCAAAAGTAACTAACTATTGATGGAGATTTCATAACATTTGGTGCAGCAAATTTTAGCTCAACTCTTGATTGACTGAACTACTTCACTACATAGTTACCAAATTAGTTTCAACAGCAACGAAAAAATTTATCTAAATAATTTAATTATTATTATCATTAGACAGTTACAATTAACGCAACTTGTCTACTAAATGGGTTGGTTGGTGTGTGTAACCCCGTCAATTACATTAGATTTGTCGATCTCAACATCCTGTCCGCATAAACCCCATAAACTGTATAAGTTACACATTATAAACATTGTTTTTGTGGAAATTATTAAATTTCCTTGCATGAATAGGAGCTGTACCAGAACATAAATGTATTAATTATAAAGAATATGTGGGTCAATGCCAATCTTTGGAAATCGATTGTTTTCGGCTGGAACCCAGTTCAAGAAGCGAACTGGAAAGCTATGGACTCATAGTGGACCCAGTGGTCACAAGTCTCAGATAGACCATATTCTGTTTCGTAGGAAATACAAAAGCTCTATACAAGACTGTAATGCATTTACATTTCGACCCTTCTCCAGTGATCACCGCCTTATTGTGGCCAAGGCAAGACTTAGTCTGCGTGCTAGCAGAACAAAGAAATGACCTCTATAAGGCGCAGAAAGTTTCCCCCCTCAAACAGAATGACAGGATATTGCGCGATACTTTATAGAAGTAAAAGTGTCTGAGTCTGTACTCCCAGATATTCCCATTGGCGATATCTCCTTTGCAGAAGTGAAGGCTGCTGCAAAGAGCATTAAGACCAATCGTGCCAGTGGAGTAGATGGTGTTCCCCCTGAGGTTTAAAATACCTGAGTGTTTAAAGCTCATCGATCCCATCATAGTAGACATGTACCGTACAACAAGAGTCCCACAAGAAATGAAAACAAATAAGTTGGTGCCAGGTCCCAAGAAGGGCAATCTAACACTCTATGGTTCTTTTCGGGGAATCTCATTGATCTCGATTGCTGCAAAGCTATACAATAGAATTCTATTAAATCGCATCAGGGATCCCATTGAGAGACTGCTCCGTGGAAATTAGAATTCACCGAGAATTAATCGGAAACTTAAGGTCCGATTATTTAGAGCAGCAGTACTTCCAGTACTCATCTATGGTATGGTTCTTTTCGGGGAATCTCAATGATCTCGATTGCTGCAAAGCTATACAATAGAATTCTATTAAATCGCATCAGGGATCCCATTGAGAGACTGCTCCGTGGAAATCAGAATTCACCGAGAATTAATCGGAAACTTAAGGTCCGATTATTTAGAGCAGCAGTAGTTCCAGTACTCCTCTATGGGAGTCCATGCTGGGCTCTAACTGCTGAGGACACCAAATCTCTGGATGGCACATTCACAAGAATGCTACGCCGGGTTCACTGTGTCAAGTACAATGCACACATCTCCAACCAGACACTATATAACATTGGAGGTGTCTCATTGGTTCCCCCAAGCTTGACAATAGAACAAAGCGGCCTCCGCTTTGCAGGGCATTGCCGTGAGAACCAGCCAGTGCATAATCTTGTACTTTGGCAGCCTCATGGAGTGAATAAGCATGGTGGAAAGCCCATGACTTTCATGAGACGCATCTTAAAGGACACTGGCCTTGAAGATGCGGATGATCTAGCAAATGTCATGGGTGATAGGGAGTTGTGGCGGTGCAATTTTATCGATAAGCCGGCACAGCATTCTTAAAAATGCAGATGCAATGGAGCATGCCGATCCTAGTACAGTAGTAGGGTCAATGCCAACCATATTGACCAAGTCACGTACGGGACAAAAAAGATACAAAAATGTAAATCATTTGAGAATGAATGGTCCGTTGGCTATGATAATTAGAGCGCCGAATACACAATAATGGGTCCCCTCCTGCTGTGATACACTCCAACCACAGTTTGTTATAGAAGAGACTACAACGAATTAAAAAAAAAAATCGTCACTTACGGGACAAATTTCAAATTTTGTTAATGTGATTACGGGCTCATTTTGGCCAATAAAATTACAATTCAGGTGCTAAACGATTATCCCTGAGACTGAGTATAATTCCTGTGATTGTGAACAAATAATCCTTCGTATTAAATTTGAGATATCAGAAATACAAAAAAAAATAAAGGTGGTCCGATTTTTTGTCACATACGTGACACTCAGTAAATGATTATTTTAATGGCATATAACTTGTCAAATGTGAGCCATTAACCCGATGTGTTATAACACTTCCACTAATATTCTTCCACATAAATCAGTTAGATTGACAATTTTAGGTGGTTAATCAGTGCATATGAATCATTTCCGTGAGCGTGTCCATGTCCAAAATGGTCCAAAAAAAGTGTCCCATACTTAACGGAGGTTTTCTATCAGAAAACGCGAACTCATATAAAGATTTAGATCACCACATCCATTTCTCAGATAGTTTTGCCATGTATGTATGGGTTCAGGGTTGTATCAGTGAGATTGCTACGTAAACATTTATTTGGCCAGGTTGAAAAAACTACCATGTCCCATAGCGTGACGGCCTGTCCCATACTTGACATTGTGATGGTGGCCGAAGTTAATCAGGTCCAAAACAATTATTACATACATTTAATTAATGGCTGGGGGCTTACCAGTCACAGATAAACTGTAACCTGCTCCTTCCCCTTAATTGACAACAGACCAAATTAATTTATTACCAAATTAACTATTTATGGAAAGGGTTTTGAGATTGGGGCAGTAGTTGAGAGTTGGATGTAAGTTGGGAATGGAACAGGAGTTGGCAGTGGGAAGGACGTTAAACCGGATTTAAATTCTAGTACGGAGGAGTTGTTTGAAGAATTTTATGATTTGTTTTTAATTGGAAAATAAATGTCAAAATTTATAATAATCGTTTCCATGTAAATTCCTTCCTATACCATATCACTATGTCCCATACATGACATCAAAAAATTACTCTTTTACATTTTCAAATTAATTATCCAATTATCAAGAATATGGACATAATTTTTTTATAAATTTCCCATACGTGACAAAAAATTGTTCTAAAGTTTTGCATTCCGGAACGTTTCTCTCAATAACGGCCAAGGTTTTTTGGGGCACTTTCTGGTTTCATATGCAGAAATTATCGCTCTTTCTATCATCAATGACTGATTCTCAAAGTTAATTTCAAAATTCAACAAATCCCAAAAATCACGTACGGGACATTGGTCAATAAGGTTGGCATTGACCCAAATGTCATTTCAGTAAACGGAGTATTATACATCCCCCCCCCCCCCCCCCCTTATTTCTCGTACCCCACCCGCCATTTTAATACAAAGTATAAATGTGCTACGTTCCACACTGTTAAAGCAGAACCAGGTGAGTATAAGGTAAAATGTTTCCACCTCCAAATAAAGTTTATAACTAACTGACTATTATAAAATTAAAATTGCGATAATAATGACATGAAACAGTTGTAAAAAATAATAGCCAAATATCCTTATTGTATAAAAATAAGTCCCGAGCCTCTATATATGGCTAGTTACTCTGAGTTTCTCGGTTCATAATAGTACTGAGTATATTGAAGAAGCGAACATCTCCACTTGTCAACTCCACTTGCTCTGTGTCTTGAACTGTATGTGGAGTGACCCATAATCTGTACCAGTAAAGTCCGAATTATATTAGTAAAGTTAAGTGAAATGCTTCGGAAGGTATAAATCCGTCATTATATTAAAAGAAGATGCCTTTATTTCACTTCCATCTATGTATTTGAGGGATAAAAGTAGAATCTTAATTCCTTCAAAGTGAGTTATAAATTTGGATAAAAAAGGAATATTACTATAATGTTTCCTCATCATCACTGGAACATTTCTTCCTCATGTTGTCCAACATTGACTGGGTTATCTCGGCGAACGTTTTGATTGGCCACTTATCAACTTGGCTCTTCCAGTTCCTGACTGTCTGATACAGCTGATCCGGGGAGCCGCATTCCATATCTGGAAACTCCTCGTGCAACTGAGTCCAGGGGACCCCAGAGAATCCCGGGCAATTCAATGTCTGGATTCGCTCCAAAAGGTTTATGCAGACGACAATTTTCTTACGTTTCCTTTTAACTCGTCCGGGACAGTTTATATGGAAACACAAAGACATTAGGTACCTATTCTTACACTGTATAGTAGTTCTTTTGTTGGAATGGGTTTCGTTAAACTTTTTACTAACTTTGGCCCAAGGGATTCCTGTAAACACATAAACTAGATCATCCACCTGAAAGAAAAACAATAAATATTTCTTATAATTATTCTACATTTATTAATAATCGTTATCTATGATATTTGTATTTTTCTTGTAGACTTCTGGTTATATATTATCCCCCATTTAGCAGTTGTCAGGTCAGTAATGGTTGACCGATGCGCCTGTAAATAGCCTCTCGTCAACAAGTCAACCCCACCGACTAGCGGTACTGGCTGTTTTTGCTGACGGGGCTCTGTCGAACAACGCGTCCCTGATAGCAGTAAAGGGGGTCTCTTTATTGAGAGGCAGTATTATTATTGCCGCGGAACTGCCCCAACTCAACACGACTCCCACTCTCGCTCTCCGACGAAAATGAACATAAAATCAACATACACCAACCCACTACCCTACCCCACACCGCGACACCCACCCACACCTACGATCTGAAAGATTGTACCCAATACAAAAAAACAGGATAAGTTGAATCATGCAACTAGAGCGGTAAGCTTGCAAGACGAATGCATGATTTACCGCAATAATTTTATTGTCCGTTTAAATCCTTTTTTTGTCCTTTTTTTTTTTACTTTTTATGTCCTCCAGAAATCTACCGTTAGGTTCCATGCTACCGGTTTCTATACTGCTGTTCTCTCAGGCTATCAGTACCGGTATTAGTTTTTTTTTTTTACTTTTTATGTCCTCCAGAAATTTACCGTTAGGTTCCATGCTACCGGTTTCTCTACTGCTGTTCTCTCAGGCTATCAGTACCGGTATTAGTATATAGAGCACTATTTTGCAGTATTGCTGTATTATAGGGCTATGTACAGATGTAGGTATAAAGCAGGTATTTTAGGTATTTTAGTACCGGCACCGGTACTACTGTAGGCCTACTGTGTAGCCTACCATTTAAATACGGTACTGGTAGTGGTAGGCCCACCGGCTGACCGGTTGTTTTGGTTAGAAAATCCCGCCTCTGTAACCTGCTCCTTTCCCTGATTTGGTAAAGTAACCGTTTATTGTTTTGGTTAGAAAGGCCTGCCTCTGTAACCTGCTCCTTTCCTTCATTTTAAGTGACTGTTTATTGTTTTGGTTAGAAAATCCCGCATCTGTAACCTGCCCCTTTCCCTCAATTAGTTAAGTGATCGTTTATTGTTTTGGTTAGGAAATCCCGCCTCTGTAACCTGCTCCTTTCTTTCAATTGGTAATGTTATCGTTTATTGTTTTGGTTAGAAAATCCCGTCTCTGTAACCTGCTCCTTTCCCTGATTTGGTAAAGTGACTGTTTATTGTTTTGGTTAGAAAATCCCGCCTCTGTAACCTGCTCCTTTCTCTCAATTAGTTAAATGATCGTTTATTGTTTTGGTTAGAAAGGCCCGCCTCTGTAACCTGCTCCTTTCCTTCATTTGGTAAAGTGACTGTTTATTGTTTTGGTTAGAAAATCCGGCCTTAACCTGCTCCTTTCCATCAATTGGTAATTGTTTTTGGCTATAAAATGAGTGTTTTGCTACGTCATGTGGTAATCGATTATCGACAACAACCACAAACTATTAAATTTAGAGTCTTTTACCACAGGCGCATATGGAAATCTATCTCATAGTCTATAAATCATGGAATCATGGAATGTTTTGGCACAGGCATAGTGAAATCAACTGTCTGACAGTCCAGAAATCAACAAATTTTGAATGTTTTGGCAAAGGCATGTTGAAATCAACTGTCTGACAGTCCAGAAATCAGCAGTCTGACAGATGGAAGAAATACATACATAAAAAGTCATGAAAAGGACAACAAAAGTCATTAAAGGGACAACAAAAGTCATTATGCACAATTCGTAAAAAAAGGAGGACAAAAAAGTCAAATAAAAGGACATAAAAAATCACTGCCAATTCATTCATCATACAGCATCTGATATATTCACAGGTTATTGTTAGAACTTAGGTCCGGTACAGTAAAGCTGTAGAATTTTAAAACAACAGCTGATTTACATTTTACAATGTTGTAATTTATAAATATTCAAACATCTATAGTGGGCAAAGACATCTATATTATCTAATTGTACATGATTACATTATACAAGAATCTGCGATTTGGGTACCTCGGTCCGCGGACCAGAAGGCAGTATAATGCCGTATTATCCTCTTATATAATCGACCATTTCTAGTATTGTATTGTATTGTATTGTATTTGCTCTCCATTTAACATATGCACTCGAAATAAAATTGCATACAGAATTATATGTTAAATTAATACTCATAGGACATAATGTAATATGAATAAATAATGTGAAACCGGAAAGATTATGTATGTTAGGATTTAGGAGGGAGAAGACCGCCAAGGCGTAAAAGCACTAATAGGGGCCCAATAAAATTAAAGATAATATTAAAAATACTAATTAGATCTAAAAACCAATTTTACAAACATTCACAACAAATAAAAACATCAAAATCGTGCAGGTATATAAATTAGGTTAAGAGGTTGCAAATAGGCATATAGATAAATCATAATTAATTAAAACTATACAAATGACTTAAATCTACATTCTTAAGCAGACGATTGAAAGTGATAACATTCGGCGCATTAACAACATCGTGAGGTAAACTGTTCCAAGTATTTACTGTACGTTGGGAAAAACGGTTATTTGAGATTACTAAGCGGCTAGACTGTGTGTATAACTTGTAATTATGACCACGAAGACCCGGGCGTTGGACATACTCGAAAAAATCGCTAAACTGAATATCTACTTTACCATGACACATGTTATACACCAAACGCAAATCAAAAATAATACGCCTAGCTTGGAGAGGTTGCAAATTAAGAAATGCCAGCCTATTTATGTAGCTATCATCTAGGTATGAGATATTGCACCTCTTAAAAAGCCTGCGGGTAAAATAACGTTGCGCACGTTCAACTAGTTTAATATTGAAAAGCTGATGGGGTGACCAGACAACTGTACTAAATTCTAATAATGGTCGCACGTAGGATCTATAAGCAGTTAACAATGATTTCATATTGGAAGAATAAAAACACCGAAATATAATATTTATGACCTTGTACGCCTTAAGAACCTGCTCCTTACAGTATTTACTAAATTTTAAATCGTTGCACATGGTAATACCTAGATCTTTACAACTAGTTTTAACTTTGAGACAATTACCATTGAGAACATAATCACTTTGATCCAGTTTACGATTCCCAATATGCAAAACATGACATTTAGAAGTAGCAACACTCAATTGCCAAGTATTACACCAAATCGACAATGTATCCAAAGCGCACTGAATGTCAACATGTTTACTATGGTCAGCGTAAATTTTTAGATCATCAGCAAATAGTTTAGTACTAACAGCATGCAAATTATTAGGTAGGTCATTAATAAATATAATAAATAAAACAGGGCCTACCACACTACCTTGAGGGGTACCCGATATGACGTCAACAAAATCTGAATAATTTCTACCAACAAGCACACGAAATTTACGATTTGATAAAAAAGAATGAAACCAAGCTAACAAATTACCGGAAATTCCGTAAGCAGCAAGTTTTAGCAATAGTTTGGCGTGGACGACCTTGTCGAAGTCAATGTAAACAACATCAACATCTTTTCGTTTGTGCAGAATCCGAAACCAATCATTAGTGCACTCAATTAAATGAGTCGCAGTTGATTTACGTTTTAAGAATCCGTGCTGCTGCTTAGAGATTAGGCGGTTAGTTAATAGATACGATAGTAACTCCTTATTTATAATCGTTTCCATTACTTTGCACGCAACACATGTAAGTGAAATAGGTCTGTAATTATACGGGTTAGATGAGTCTCCCTTTTTATACATAGGTATTACAATTGCTGTACACCAAATAGAGGGTAAAGCGTGCGAAATGAATGACAATTCAAAAATAGCTGACAACGGCGCCGCTAGTTGGCGTGCCAGGTTCTTATACAAATTGCTAGGTAGACTATCGGGGGTATTACTAGTTTTACTAGGTAAATTGATTAGTATTGATTCATATAGTAAGAATGTTTAATGTTCTATGTCTAGGCTATAGAGTATAATATAAGATAAGTAGGCAGATGGTATAGGAGCCAATAATATATACAGTAATCGAATAATCGACTACAGTATCATATTTTCAGTCACTAGACATTCCCAGTATATTAAAAAAATATAAAAAAATCACAACCAGCAGATTTTGGATTTTATCGGTCATACATCATAACGCACATAAGTGAATAACATGTGAGCTTTATGCGGCTGAACTCAAGTTGTTGCGATATTAATGTGACATAACTCAAGCAGTCAAGTACATCGCTTGCGTAAAGGGTCGGCCATACCATAACTCACAGCTGATACGCCTGTGTTGCACGCTTGCGATACGCTTGCGCACTTTTCACTGGGTAGTCTAGTCTATACTACAGTATTGCAGTATTCAGGTATTAGTGATTACTGGATTAGCTATTAGCAGATTAGTAATAGCTGATATATGCTAATACTATAGACTTACCTACCTCTAAGACTTCTTTAATAACTTCTATTAAGTCTCCATCTTCCTCTTCACTCCACTTCTTGGGTGGCTCTGAAAATGATCCCGCCTTCACGAACTCCCCGCCGTCTCGGTACTGAATATAGGAGATGATTGATTCCGCTGATCGGCCGATGGCCAGAGCGATATCGGTGGGACCATAACCTCTCGACACCATATCCGTTATAGTAGTTTTCTCCTCGGGGTTAAAATCGCCTTTATAGTTGCCCGGAGATACTAGTTTCCGGGCTCGCATATAACACGCCTCTCTATCGCGATCCAACCCTCTACACAGCCATTTGGATACCTCTTGTTCCCTCAATCGTTGTCGCAAAGCTCTGCCGTTTTGGTACTGCAACGGGTAAATACAAATGTGATCGTCGTCGTAGTCAAATTCCCTTCTAAATAGTTTTAAATTTTTGAGTAGTTTTATATCCTCTGTTTCAGTCCACCTGCCTGTTTTAAGTTTATAACCCATTGCTTTAATCTCAGAATATCGAGTTTTATTCCTCCTTAAGGCGAAGATTTCATGGATTATTCTATCGCTGGCCATCGCACGCTGTAGTGAATTTGTGATTAAGTGTTGGCCAAGGACTAAAACTATACTACAGTACTACGCATGCAGTACGGTACCGGTACTACAATACTACATAAATTAGTGAAGGCCTACTGGCTGACTGGGTAACTACAAAACCACATCCCACAGGAGCACTCTACTGAGTAATGTGGACGTGGAGTAACGTGGATGCCATTTTTCGTCGTTTTAAATATATCAGCGCTACAGATAGGGGGAGGGGGGGGGGGGGGGGGGGGGGGTGGGGGGGAACTGGACGCAATAAAAATTCATCACTCTCCAGGGGAAATTCGACGCAAATAATAGCTGATTACTCTCAAAAGTAAAACTGTAACCTGTTCTATTGTGTTTAGTTTATTGTTTTGGTTAAAATAACGTGCCATTGTCTGGTTGTAACCTGCTCCTTTCCCTAAATTCTGAAATTGAGAATTTAACCTGTTAACATTGAGGCTGGATATTAATTCGCCAAGATGGGATTTGCGTCCAGTCCCCCCCCCCCCCCCCCCCCCCCCCTTATTATCCCCCCTATTATCTTACTAATATTATCATACTATTCAGTCATTATCCTGTTATCCGTTGTACCTAACAGCGTTTGATATACAAAAAAAAATTAATTTAGCAGAACGAAACACAATAATTTATTTTTATTATAATATGTCGTTTTGATGTTGCATAATAATTTATTATAGATGTGGTATAATTACAATAATTTATGACATAAATTTTGCAACTTTCATTAAAACTTCTTTCCCATCAATCTCGCAGGATCGTTTAACACTCAAGTTATTTAAAAATATGTTAAAATTGAAAATATGCTAGTCCATGGACAGATCCACCACAATATTTAACTCCGGGTTTGCAATAAACTTTATCAGCCAATATGATACAGTTTTTGTTTATCGGTCAGTCCTTTAACTTTGTACCAGTAAGAACTCTAAATCACTCACATTGTCCACTTGACTACTACTACTAGGTTGAGCGAACTCGGACAGTGGAAATGAGATCCTTCCAGGCTTCCCGATTCTCCATAGTTGTCGCAATTTCGTTTCTCCCAAGTTCAGTATCCCTTTCAAGTTGATCTATATACAGTATGTTATGGCTGGTCGTCCATCACTACGCTTTCCATGAGTTGGTTGCCAGAGAAGTAGA
>JAUCBJ010002457.1:0-22822 GCA_032718475.1 Nemertoderma westbladi
AACTACGTGTGACGCTCTCGACTGGGGACACGAGTACAACAATGTAGAAAACGACTGGAACCACGTTCCCGATAGAGCCACCGGACGATCAGGTTTGCGTTCGGCCTCGGCCACCCCAGCCGGTAGCTATTACTCCCCCCTCGAACTTGGAGAGTAATCGTATTTCAAATAAGTTAAAATCGTTCTAAATCTAAATTTACTTATCGTACAATGAAAGAGACTTCCTATATTAATTAAGGTTATTTTTTATATAGAATTATCGTACAATGTAAGAGACTTCCTATATTAATTAAGGTTATTTTTTATATAGAATTATCGTACAATGAAAGAGACTTCCTATATTAATTAAGACTTCCTATATTAATTAAGGTTATTTTTTATATAGAATTATCGTACAATGAAAGAGACTTCCTATATTAATTAAGACTTCCTATATTAATTAAGGTTATTTTTTATATAGAATTATCGTACAATGAAAGAGACTTCCTATATTAATTAAGACTTCCTATATTAATTAAGGTTATTTTTTATATAGAATTATCGTACAATGAAAGAGACTTCCTATATTAATTAAGACTTCCTATATTAATTAAGGTTATTTTTTATATAGAATTATCGTACAATGAAAGAGACCATATAATTATTAAGTTTAATTTTATTTAGAATTATCGTGCAACCATATAGATAATTCTAGAAAATACACTAATATCCACCGTTTATTACAAATGTCTTGTTACATCGTAAATTTATATATTGATAAGTTAGGGTCTACGCTAAACTAAATACATATATTTTTAAGTTTTCCCCAAGCTGGCAAACGTTAGAATGTACACTGGTCTGTATTCAATTCTTTTGTGCTCCATTGATAGCCGCTGTAGTTTTAATTACTCACTCTAAGTAAGAACACAACCTCAACCCCCCCCCCCCCCCCCTACCCCTTTTTTAACCTACCCTCCTAATATTCTACACTCATTCTCTAGCACTCTCCCTACACTAACCCTTCTAATACTATGAATGACAGTAACTGCGATCTTTGCTTCTCAAAATTCATAATATCTGACCTAAAACTAAAATGCGACCTTTGCGATTTAACTTACCACTTTCAATGTGGATCCTGTCTTACTCAGCAGGAGGCAAATCAATTTATAAATACATCCCATCCAAATAACATATGGTGCATTTATTGCTACATAAAATTATTTCCATTTGCAAGCGTCAGTGATGACGATGATGATATCTTTGACTGTGAGTCTGCTAATCTTAATATTAACTTTGACAATGATTTAACTAATCCCGCATTTAATGATATCGATCCAGACATTCATTTAATTAATAATATAATTTCCCAAGATTATTACACTGCTGAAACATTTGATAAAAAATTTAGCAATTTCGATAATGCCAAATCTCTCTCAGTTTTTCATGTTAATACCCAAAGTCTACCGGCTCATAAGGGCGAAATAACTGATTTTTTGGAAACTATGAATACTAAATTTGACGTGATTACATTCTCAGAAACCTTTTTATGTAGTAATTCTAATCTTTCAGAAACTCAATTTCCCGGTTATGAGCTGGTATCACAAGACACTCGGGAAACTAAACGAGGAGGTACTGCAATTTTTATTAGAAAGAATTTGAATGTACTGGGCGGAATGACTTGAGAATACCCGGGCCAGAAAATTGTTGGGTGGAAGTTAAACGACCTCACCCTAATAAGCCGCTAATAATTGGTTGTCTGTATGTTTCTCAGTCAATTGATCGCCATAATTTTATTGATAATCTTGAACACTTATTATCAACGCTGGCTGATAGTGGTTATGATGTGATAATAACTGGTGATATGAATATCAACCTAATTTCAACGTGTAAATTAACCCACACTTACCTTCAAACTATAAATTCCAACGGTTTTAAACAAATAATAACTAAGCCAACGCGTATTAAAAGTAAAAACCCAACCCTGTTGGATCACATCATAACCAATATCAACACTTCTATATGTAATGAGGGTGTTTTTTTAACAGAAATTGCCGATCACTTACCTACATTTTTAATTTTAACCGATTATGCGAATTACTTTAGGCCTGATACTGCTAAATATATTCATGACTATTCGAATTTTAATCGCACAACATTTTTGGCTGATCTTTTAAACGTAAACACATGGTCCTATGATAATTCGAATAATCGCCTGGTTGATCGCTTTGATATTTTCTACTCTGACCTAAGTGCGGTATGTAAAAAACATGCTCCCCTCAAAAAGTGTTCAAAAAAATCAGTTCCACGTAAACCATGGCTATCGGCTGCGCTGCTCAAATCCATTAATAAAAAAAATAAACTGTATGCAAAATATGTCAACAACCCAACCTTAATCAATCATAGTTTGTACAAGGCCTATAGAAATCGACTGACCACTACCCTGCGGGCCGCCGAACGGGAGTATTACACCTCCCAATTCCATAACAATAAATCAAACATGCGGAAAACTTGGCGCACAATAAATGATGCACTGGCCGGAATTCAAAAAATTGTATTCCACGTAAACTTTTTGTATCAATAAATAACAATGAGTCGATTATAACAGATCCTACATGTATGGCGGAATCATTTAACTCATTTTTTACATCCATAGGACCTTCTCTATCAAGTGATATCCCTACTTCTCCTCGTTGTCCATTACGCCACATTCAGCACAAAAAATCAAATTCATTTGCACTCATTAATACTACTCCAGTTGAAGTACAATATTACTTATTACAAATAAATGAAGCTTCAGCGTCGAATGACAAATGTCCAACGAAACTTATAAAAACAGCTGCACATATATTATGTGGTCATATTTCGGAACTAATTAATCTAAGTATCAAACACGGTTTTTTCCCGAATTCTCTCAAGGTAGCAAAAGTAACCCCAGTTTTTAAATCTGGTGACCCATGTCTTAAGACTAATTATCGCCCTATTTCTTTACTGCCGGTATTGAGCAAAGTGTTTGAACGCATAATATATGTCCAGCTGGCCTCTTACTTGGATAAATATTTAATATTAAATAGCTGTCAATTCGGATTTAGGAAAAAATATACTACATCATATGCTATTTTAGACATAGCAGAAAAATTACGCGATTTTTTAGATAAAAAAATGTCGTCCTGCGCCATATTTATTGATCTTAAAAAAGCGTTTGATACGCTGGATCACGGTATTCTCGTAAATAAACTGAACAGCTATGGTATCAGGGGGGCCCCCCTGCAGCTATTTTCCGATTATCTCTCCAACCGATCCCAATTTGTTACAATAGACAGATGCAACTCGACCCTGCTCCCAATTATCTGCGGCGTTCCACAAGGTTCGATCCTTGGGCCGATCTTATTCCTCATATACATTAATGATCTTCCAAACGCATCAAATTTCATGACAACCCTTTTCGCGGATGATACAAGTCTCTTAAAATCCATAAAAAATTTACCAACACTTATTAACTCTGTAAATCATGACATTATTGATATTATTGAATGGCTGGATGATAATAAATTATCACTGAACCTAAAAAAAACTGAATATACCTTGTTCACAAACTCATCCCTGTCCCAGGAGGCTCTGCCAAAAGTGAAAATTAAAAATTCTGTAATAGAAAAAGTATCATATACAAAGTATTTGGGAGTTTTAATTGACAGTAAACTAAATTTTAAAGAACATATATCTTATATATTGAGAAAGGTTTCTAAATCTTCAGGAATATTTTACAGGCTTCGCCACATTTTTCCGCCACACATCCTACGAATGCTATTTTTCGCACTTATATATCCATATATCCAGTACGCCATTATTGTCTGGGGTAGTACTTCTCCGTCGTTACTGAAACCTCTAAGAGTCAAAGTAAACAAAGTACTTAGAGTTATCACCTTCAGCCATTGGCAGACCTCATCTCTTCCTATTTATCAACAACTCCATATACTCCCATTAGAACAATTATACAAATATCAGGTGTACAATATAATGTTTGATATAAATAACAACATTTCATCCCCACTGGCTCCCCTATTTCATAGAGCTTCTTCAATCCATTCTTATAATACTCGCTTTTCAGCATCTGGATTATTTCACCCTCCAAATATTCGACTAAGAGTTGCGGAACAATCTCTATCCTTCCAAGGGCCCCGATTATGGAACTCTTTACCCAATTCATATAGGGTAATTAAAAGTAAACCTATATTCTTAAAAAATATAAAAAATGGTCTTTTATTTAATCCTAATCAGTTCCAGGATTAAATATCATATATATATATTAATACATATATATCTCTAGAATCTAAACCTTTTGAGAACCCGGGCGCACCCGGGCACGTTGTCTCGCTCACTCATTGTGGGCCTTCATTAAATCTACCCGGGCGCGGGGTCACGCTCACTCCCTGTGGGCCTTTATTAAATCTACCCGGGCACGGGGTCACGCTCACTCCATGTGGGCCTTTTTTAAATCTACCCGGGCGCGGGGTCACGCTCACTCTTTGTGGGCTTTATAAAATGTACCCGGGCGCGGGGTCACGCTCACTCTTAGTGGGCCTATATTAAATCTACCCGGGCGCGGGGTCACGCTCGCTCTTGGTGGGCCTTTGTTGGATCTACCCGGGCGCGGGGTCACGCTCACTCTTAGTGGGCCTTTATTAAATCTACCCGGGCGCGGGGTCACGCTCACTCTTAGTGGGCCTTTATTAAATCTACCCGGGCGCGGGGTCACGCTCACTCTTAGTGGGCCTTTATTAAATCTACCCGGGCGCGGGGTCACGCACACTCTTAGTGGGCCTTTATTAAATCTACCGGGGCGCGGGGTCACGCTCACTCTTTGTGGGCCTTTATTAAATCTACCCGGGCGCGGGGTCACGCTCACTCTTTGTGGGCCTTTATTAAATCTACCCGGGCGCGGGGTCACGCTCACTCTTAGTGGGCCTTTATTAAATCTACCCGGGCGCGGGGTCACGCTCACTCTTAGTGGGCCTTTATTAAATCTACCCGGGCGCGGGGTCACGCTCACTCTTAGTGGGCCTTTATTAAATCTACCCGGGCGCGGGGTCACGCTCACTCTTAGTGGGCCTTTATTAAATCTACCCGGGCGCGGGGTCACGCTCACTCTTAGTGGACCTTTATTAAATCTACCCGGGCGCGGGGTCACGCTCACTCTTAGTGGGCCTTTATTAAAACTACACCGGGCGCGGGGTCACACTTCGAAGTAGTCATCATCAACATCACTGACTTGTCAAATGTTTAGTAAGTTATTATCCCCCAGTAAACCCATAAAAATACAGTTTATAGTAATAAAAAATACCTAATATAAATAAAATTTATAAAATACAAATAAATAACAATATAAATTTATGTATAGATAATTAATTAATATATCAGATAATGCCAAAAATCGCAGTCGACCGCATTTGCTTTTTACTCATTCGGCACTTCTAACTCTTCCAAGAATATCCTATCCTACCTTACGCTATCCTCCTATCTACCCTATCCTATCCTATCTTACTCTATCCTACCCTATCATATGTCCTACTCTATCCACCTAACCTACCCAGCCTATCCTAACCCTATCCTATCTAACCCTATTATAATCTAACTGTATCCTTGTCCCATTCCCTTCCTCTGAAATATCCATCCACCCTCCCTGGTGGGCAGCCGTCCACTAGCAATGCTACTAGGTTGCCCTCCTTTACCTATATATATATATATTATATTTATATATATACTGATATATATTACAATAATTATGTGTGCTTTAACTATTATGTTTATGTTTATATGGGTAAAAATAAATAAATCAATCAAATCAAATCAAAAACCGGGACAGAGGTCTAAGTTTTAAGTTATCAACCCAATACTTTCTTTCTTCCTCATTACTCAAATTTATGCTTTTTTATTAGCGCATATAGTGGTGCAGCTCGTCCATGTGTCCGGTGAAGTTCACAGTACTTCTTATAACGTTCCGGATTTGTTGCTTTAAGCCAATCATCCCGTTTTCTACCTGGTACTGGGGGCCCTGCAAATACTCTAAGAAGTTTTTCTCGAAAATTTATCACAAACTGCAGGGAAGGGTCGGCTGGTAATCTTTCATATCAAGCAAGCAAAAGCAAACAGTCGGCCTAGCCGGAGGCGACCCGAAGGCTCCTCTTTCGATAGCTGCTACCCGAGGGTAGGGGTGGGCGCTACTCCTATCCCAAGATTTGCTCCCTATATATTTATATATAATTATGTAAAATGTTATATGATTATATCTGTTGGGAACATAAGTGAAAATGCCACATGTTAAGATACATTGTTAATATAGTAGTGGTACGTACTTCGTACTTATCTGTTGTGCATAACTGTTGATATTTAATTGATTATTTAAGTTGAAAAGATCTTGTTAGTGTTCATGAGTACACAGCAGGGGTGTGGTCGGTACTCCTGTAATTTTCTGGAACTCATTTTATCGATCTCAGTGGATGAAAGGCTGAGTGGACCCTGGCGGGGCTGAACCTACAACCATTAGATTGCATGCCCAGCGCTCAACCAACTGAGCTACCCCCGCCATCTAGTGGTTCAGAAATAGTGGTTCATTCCTCAGTCTAGTTTCTTCATATTTTTTGGAATTAGGAACAAAAGCCCTTGTAATAATTGTATTAGTGTTATTAAATTGGCTATTGTAAGAAGTCACTACATATAATCTACTGATGGCGAGTTTAAGATATTGTTTCATTACGTTATCAACAATTGTTGTCATATTGGGAATACAAGATACAAAAGGTAAGTAAATCCCTTATTTCACATGGTTTCAGATAATAATAGATACAATACACTTACACGATACAATATACTTTCCTATATTAATTTTGTGGCACTGTGACACTTATAAGGTGAGGGTTCTCACACAGTGTTCTAAATCCAGTTGTTACCAACTCTCGGATATTCGCATTATAACAATCAATTAAGAAAAACACAGAGTAATGTAATGCGTAATGACATGACCGTTAAATGAGTTAAATTTGAGTTAAATGAGACAAATTTGGTTCAGCATCAATGAAATCTTGTTGGCAAAAACGAACATAACCTGCATGATGACTTAGCATTTTCTGAATTGTCTATTTGAGAGAAGGTAGTGGACGATATCCTCATCCATACAACTGATTTCCATGAACACATAAACTCACTACTTTAAACTCTGCAGCATTATCTCCCGAAGGGATTAGTCTAAATCAAGCCAAATTAAATTTGCCATTTCTGAAGTTAAATTTGTATGTAACAGAGTTGGATTGGACGCGATGGAATTAAAGCTGACGCAAGTCAACTCTGTTATTCGTGAGTTTCCCATACAACATTGTCTCTGTGAGCTCAGATCCTTCTTTGGTATAGTTAACAGGCGGGAATATTTTTCTAGGATATTAGTTTTACCATACCAGTTTTCCTGGAATCCCAATTACAAAGGTCAATGATGCCCTCTGTCCTCCAGTTGCTGTACTTAATTAAGCCATTCGACACCAATCTCCCATCTCTGTACCAATCTCCCATCCATTGATGCCTCTCGAACTATGGAACTTGGGTTCATTCTACTATTGAGACACTATGATATTTTTAATCTCATTCAATGAAGATCTAGATTTGTTTCCGACACGGAATTGAGATATGCGATTGTTGAATTGGAACTGCTGGGCTGGCCATCTTGTATGCAGTACAGCAATGTTGGCAATAAATCAAGTTAAATAAACTTAAATTATTCAACTGATCATAAACCATAGATATCAATATTGAATGATAAATCAATATCATGAATTGATAATCTGAGGTTGCTTAGAATGAAGTAAAAACTTATATCTACCAAGTCGTATGTGAATGACAGAGTAATTGCCCCCCGGAGAATTGTCGTACGGAAAATTCCCCCTGGACAATTGCACTCACTAACACTTACCTTCCCAACAATTAATCGCCCTCAAGGAAAATCCATTTTATATTTTAAAAAATTCATGTTTGCTATTTATGTGCTCAATAATTCCGATATCTTCCATACAAATTAAAAGTTTAGAAATGATGATCAAGGTTAATATTATAACTTGAATTTCATAAAACCATATAGGCAAACATTCAAAGGATTTCAAAATTTAAAAATATATTCTGTAATTAAGGTATCTGGGGGCAATTTTCCAGGGAGAAATTGTCCGAGGAGCAATTGGCCGGGGACAATTGTCTGTGGGGCAACTGTCCAGGGGGCAATTGTCAAGGGGGCAATTGTCCAGGGGGTAATTGTCCGGGGGGCAATTGTCCTAGATCCAGCTGAGGATAAGCTACAGCATCTCGGCTGTGCTAATAATATATTGGTGATTGGGCAATTGATCAATGGGCAACCGACCCTATTGGGTCTCGACCGTCCTGGTAGCTCAGTATACACACCCGGCTGGTGATAACCGGAAGTTTGAAACCTAGGTACCGGCTATCGTCCCCCAATAGGGTTGATATTTTTCGCTATGGAGAGCATTATCATATTGTCCTATTACATTATATATTTAATTCACCGTCACTCATCCCACAACAATTCACTTATTAATATCAAAGAAGGAATTGTATCGATGTTACCAGTGCAAACCATGCACGTGTGAAAGCACTGAAGCTTGCTGTGGACTACTACCATAGAAATATCAATATGTGTAAGTTCTTGTTCAGACAGGGGAAAATCGATGCAAATAAAGCTCATTAGTCTAAAAAAAAGACTGCAACCTTTTCTATTGATTTTGTTTATTGTTTTATATGGAATAATATGTCACTATAACCTGCCCCTAATTGTTCATTGTACATTGAGAGAGTTAGTAATTTGGTGAGATCTCGCGTCTATTTGTGTAGACTATAGTCTAATTATTTATTTTTAATATATTTGACTTTCCTCCTTGAATTCCAGTATACTAATGCTGTGGGGTGGTTCTTGGGTCAGCTACAATGAATGGTACAATTTACATTGTCAAGAAAATGCAAATTATTGGTAATCTTCATTTATACCGGGTGTACCTGTAAAGGACCTATATCCTGTGATATGTCCTGTGGAGACTGTTGCATTATCACCCCACATAAAGCCTCAGAAATATAAAGTTCTAATGGTCTACCATACCCACCAAGATTCATAGTATTACAATTTTATAGTAAAATCCATTAACAATTTGTGAAATTGGTTAAATGAAAGCCATATTGATGATGATCAGGTCATGATCTTTCCATATTCGTCTTAATTGTGCAATAAGTGGGCAATAATGTCAACAACTTTGTTTAGGTAGACCACCTCAGCAGTATTTCTGGAAGTGCAGTGATACAACCTGCCGTATTCTAAAACAAAGAAATCGGAAGAGCACAGTTAATCAGGTGGGCACACATTCATATTTTTAAACTATTCCTCATTAATATCTGTCACCATCCAAGAGCGAGATCAATGTGGTAAATGATAATGATTAATGATAATGATTAACTTTTCCATCTTCCAACTGAGATCAACTGCGCGAAATATTTAAGAAGCCAGTGAAAATACCAATGTAAAGGGTACAAAATAACTGAGCCATGTGGGGCGAGCCACGAAGTGAGTGAGCCTTAGCGTAGTGGTACCATTAATCAACCTGTCGTTCTGTCGTTCTGTCGTTCTGTCGTTCTGTCGTTCTGTCGTTCTGTCGTGTTCAATTTTAAACGTTAATAACTCGGCCAATCTTTGATGAAATCTATCCAAACTTGGTACACATGTTGTTTGGCAAAAGTTTAGAAATTTTCCAAGTAGAATTTCCGTGTGACCTTCGAGAAGCTAAGATAATAGCAGTTAATTAGTTAATTAAGTTGATTGCGGTGAAAACGCCATTTTCAACCTGCCTTTTAAAGGAAATTAATTGTTTTACAGTATAAGATTTAAATAATTATACTTAAAAATTATACAGATATAATCCCCATACGCCATTCTATTATAGTTTTTAATTAGTTTAAGTGATTTGCTTTAATAAATGTGTCTTTAATTGATCTAAACGTAATTAAACCGCACAATTATTGAGTACAAATTTAATCCTTCCCATTATTGGTCAAGTCTCTGCTGGTGTGGAGCTAGCTGCTGGGAGTTGTGGCTGTAGACTAACCTGAGAGGAATTGTAATAGAGGCAACCAGTATTGCTATTCCAGCCCAATCACTGAATTGTGTTTATTATAGGCTGGACGGGCCGCATAACCGTTCGACTATTACTACTATTGCTATCTCAGTTAAATGACAGATATAATAACATAAATACAATCCATGGCATGGCTGTTGTAGGCTTCTGAAATAGTTTATTCCACAATGTATATGTCTGGTTATTTTTTAATTGAATTTTTGCAAAGTAGTAAAATTAATGTTCTTAAAAATAATATTATTATTTTATATGTAACCTAGGAAATTAGCTACATTTTTTCGCTGCAGCTTTAAGAGTGTACATTGATTTAATATTATTTCAATACCCATATTACTACATCGGCATAAGATGCGTTGGCGTTGTATCACACATCTCCACATATCACACATCTCCACATAGATGTATCAACAGTTACTCGCACAGTTTCGAAACTTCGCATAGTTATAACTGTATAAAGATCGTCAGTCTGCGTTTAGGAAAAATATTTTATGACAAAACAGGACAAGCGACGAGCGCAACGAGGCATATAATGAAGACGAGTACTGCGTTGACTAAATTATTATATAAACCACCTGGCTTCACATATTGATCGCATCCCTAGTTATTATTATTATAAAGATCGTCCTAGCCTGCGTTTAAGAAATATATTTAAATACAAAACAGGACGAACGCAAAGAGGCTTATAATGAAAACGAGTACTGCGTTTATTATATTCCTATAAACCACCTGCCTTTGCATATTTAACGTGCGATTGGAAATAAGTTCGTGCTACCCTTCCGTGGGTGGTAGATGTCGCGGTTATGTTGTATTGGTGGTTGGGAAGGGTGGGGGGGGGGGGGGAGATTAAAAGGGGTGAACACGTACTGTCCACCTTTCTTTGATTGATTGGTGGTGTGGGTAAATTTCTCAAAACCTGATTTTGTGATACAGTCGCTGCATTTTAATTTGTATATAATAACTAGGCCTCGTGCTGCGCGAAGTCCCCACGAACGTGTTTATTCTGCAGTATGTAGTTCCTTTGCATGAACTCTTTAGAATGGTATCCAAAAGGTAGTATTAGCCAGGATGTTTCTTCTAAGTGACAGCTTTCTATGCACTTTGCAAAACCAAGTAAGATTTTCTGAGACAGTATATCATATGTGTATAATAGTACTTAATAATAATAATAATTGGTTATTTATATAGCGCTTTTCTACGCTTGGTATACTCTGAGCACTTCAGGTGCAATACATAAAAGGCCATATCTGAACGGAAAATTTGTGACAAGGGCGTCCAAACTAAACCCTGATAGTCCTAAAGAATGTGTTCGGAAATAGAAATATCTTGATTGGGCTGCCTCCAAAACCCTACATGTATAATATATGAAAAGACACTATAAATAGAAATAGGAGACTTTACACCTGTCAAACTCCAGTAAAACATTACAAGCATGTCCATAATATGTCCAATAAAAAAGCGAGTGGGTAAGATGATATCCCTTGGAATGGAAAACAGGAGCACTGAAAAGACTTCCATTAGATGTTTGCAACCGGATGGAGATAGGAGAAAAGTCACCACCAATTTGGACTAGAAGTAAATTAGGAGACATCGGTATACCAATAAACTATTGTGGAAGCAGTCTCATATTGCTTGATGCCAAAATATGGAGAAAAAAAAAGTACTATATAGAATTATACCTCATGTAGAGAAACTACTGTGTTAGAGCCAAAATGGATTTCGACCAAATAGATAGTAGAAGTTTGCATATGACGAAATCACTTGAAAAATTGATAGTTGTTACAAAAGAATGCTAAAAGGAAACACTAAACCATCAGCTGGAAAGAAAATATGACAAAAATCAGGCACAATGATACAATACCACCTGTATCAACCACCCTATGTGATCGCAGACCATGATTCAGTGGACAATGCTGGAGAAATAAAGACATGGTCATACCAGATCTACTTTCTGGCAACCAACACCATAGGCATAAGGGACGGGGGTGGTGGGAAAGGGGGGTCAATTGTCCTCCCAGCTAATTTCTAGGGGGCGAAATATTTGAGTATTAAAGCGCTTTCCTACAGTATTATATTACTGCAGAGGTGTAGCCACTGTTATAAACCGACCGTAATGAAAAAAACGTTAGTTTTATCAAGAATTAATTATATTGTTTAAAAAGTTTTATTTAAATATGCAAAATCTCAACATTGTTTAAAATATTTCCGCTCACTAGATTCTCACATTGTTTTCTTTGTTATGCACATTAACTTATTTAATCAATATTCCTATTAAGAACTATATTAACATCCACCATTTCCTCTCGAATTCTAATACCTTCACCCCCTCCCCCTCCTTCATATTATCTACTTTCATGTATACCATTTACCATTTATACATTTCACCCTCAACAGTTTATCCTACTCCTTGACCGAAACTTAAATGCATCGATGTTTATTTAACACGAGTCACTGTAACTAACAATAAAATAAACCGCTAAATGAAAAATAAAGTGATAGAAATTGCTCTAAGATATGGATGGGTATTTCATAGTGCAGTCATGCACTGTTGGCATCAATCAGATCAAGCTGCCGTGGAATCAGTACTATTAAGTCTCTGACTAAGTTTTTCTATATGATCAATGATCATCACTGCGCGCCTGAAGAGTTGGCGGATGTCTTGCTCTGAGCTCTGAGCAGTCTGTTGCTTGTAAGGGTAGATGCTGTGAAGAACAAATTCAAACAATTAGACTCCTCATTGACATGTTAATGACAAGAACCGCACTATATCCCTCCTCTTCATAGACTTTAATACAGCTGGCTATACTGTCTAGGAATGCACTAACCATATTGTAAATGCTATACATGGATTGTACTCAAACGATCTGAGTTTAATATCATCTAACATTGTACATTCAATGGTTGGTGTTTTGTGCCCCTGGATGTGTTACCCCTTCACAATATTTATCGACCCATTTTGATAAGGTTCTGAAATTTCCTATACTGGTTACACATTTTACTGCTAATGTATGATTCCATTATTTTAGCTACTACACGATGGAAATGCCTAGATAAACTCTCAGTACTATAGCAATTCTGCAATTAATCAGGTATGGTATTAACAGGTTCAAAACAAAATGTATGTTAATTGGAAATGCTACTGCCACTGACCACCATCCCTTACATGCCTATGCTATGGGCCGGGTTATTCTGAATATCCACTGATAGTCAACAATACTCATACCTACTCTTTCCTCTATATCTCTATATGGTGGCATTGATGCAGCAGTTCCCTTTCATATAGCTGAAAAGCAGAAACATATTTCTCAATTCCATGGCTTTCTTATTCTTAGCAAGCATGCCAGCAGTCCATTGTATTTGAAACTCAAACCTTTTCTTGCATGTTTGCTTACAGCAACCATGTACAGTTGTGAAACATTGATTGGCGCCAACCTTTCATCCACCAGCAGAATCTACAATGAAGTATTAACAGACACACTTGGTATACGTCTGTGAACCTGTCTCTTCAATATTATCTAAGTTTCCATTATTTACATTGACTGATGGTATCAGATTAGTTCATTCTAAGACATACCAAACCAGATCCACTGACCCTGACCCGTAAATTTTACTCGTCCTAAAATGACTCTGAGCAATAGTTTCTTTTTCCCTTCATGCCCTTACCTGGGAAATTGAATGTTCCCAGTAAATACATTACATAGACCAACCTGAAAGAAATACGTGAGTAAAGAGGAGAAACGAAACTGCAACAACTATTAACAATCAGAAAGACTCTCATTTCCACTGTCCACGCTCACTCGACCTAGTATTGTTTAGTATTATATTATAACTACATTTAAGTTTAGTTTCCTTCTTATAGTGTTGATCTTGCGCTAAATCTTATTTTAGGATGTAATTCAAAAAAGTACATTGAGAAATGCTGTCAGCTCTCCAGCATCAATCCAGAAGTTGTATACAGAACCAAGTGTTGCTCAACTCCAATGCCAAATTAATGGAGATCCTTGTCACCCTTTGTGTGCAGCCAAACCCCTGAGCTGTTACTGGCCAGAACCAAGGCAGTAATGGGTATTGAAATGACAATACTCAAAAAATAAAAAATAATTTTTTTCCCCAATCACCTTGATACTTACACAAAAGTGGTCATTTGCAATGATAATAATAACACATAAAAAAGCGTTTTTGAAAATATAGGGTGGGAGATGTTTCACAAGGGCCCTTAAATTTTCAATTCTGTCGACAATTTTCTATTATTTCCCACATAGTGATAAGATGACAAGTCATTGTAGTCATCGTGGAACATGATCTATTTGTATTTATAGTATTGATACTCTGTTTTTTTAATTTCTACATAGTTATTCGGTTATCATGTGTCATCACATATGTATACAAAATTGTATATAATTTATTAATATAAAATAATATTGTGATGAGACAAATAATTTGAACTCGAATTGATGATTGAAAACAAATTGTTATGCTAGGGCAAATCTGGAAACAGAGTTGGAAGCAGCGTTGCCGAATTTTGTATAATTCATATATACAAAGCTTCTTTCTATATTTCAGATAGAACAATGAAGATACTTTCACTCATCATATCAGTTGGTGATAAGTAATTTGAAATCGCATTGGCGTTTGTCAAAAAACTTGATAAGCTCGGCAAAATGTGAAAGCAAATTTTGAATTGTGATGTCGAATTATTTGTTCTCCCTATACATAAAGCTCCTATTCATTATTTAGATTTGATTTTGTGCACTTTCATTATCAGTGATAAATACTTCCACTTATAACAGTTATTCGCAATAAGTAACATTAATAGTGAAAAATATTGATGTTCTAGAGCAAATCTGAAAACAGATTTGGTATCAGCGTTGTCGAATTATGTATACTCCATATATAAAGTTCCTTCCCATGATTTAAATATATTTTGGGCTCTTTCCTTCTTATTGAAGCTTCTTATATTTATCACAGGAATTTGCAATAATGGAATTTAAACTGGGATTGACCAAATTGGAGGTAAATCTAGCGATATATTAACCAAATTGGCTGAAATTTTGACAGGGGGTTCCCAACCAATAAAAACTGGGGTAAAATGTGCTCGATTAATGGGTAATATGTGCTCGATTAATGGGTAATATGTGCTCGATTAATATGTATTATTAGTACATAATGCTAGGCTATTGCGTTTTAGTCCCATTAATAGGCCTAATATCATAAATATTAAAAAATGACACATGATATCGAGACTATATAGAAATTCATATTTGTTTGAAAAAGTAAAGTAGCATCGACCAATACTTCAAGTACCATGATCTTACTACAATGACTTCTAAAATTTAGAGCCCATTTGATTTTTCTTCCACTTTATATTTTCAAAAACTGTTTTTTAATATTAGGGATTGCAAAAATCGGAACAACGTTTTTGGCGTATTCATAATTATAATTATAAGGGTCATTCACCACAGTTTTATAAAAACTAATCAGTTTCACCGTATGGCCATTTCACCCTTCATGGGTGTCTTCAGCGGTGTTATAATCAAATAAACAATCAAATAAAATTTATTAAAAATATTTTAATTAATTAACCAGTGCTAATGATAAAGGGTCTATATTAAGAAATAGTGTGTAAATAACATTTAATTTACAAGTGCAAATCAGGCGGAAATATTATTTAAATTTAATTTACAGTTAATCAGTTTGTGCAGCTAACGGTACCAGCAGACTGGGTATGTGTCCCTGCCCCCGCATTACTGGGCGTGGTGCAGCGTATGTTCGGTAGTTAAGCAGTTAAGCATTATTATAATATGTCTCCATATGAATTCTACGTTGGTGGCTACGGAATTTCTGGAAGGAAGTGATAAGCATTTCGTCAATTGAGCATCTGGAGAAATGTTGTAGGTTAATTGAGCATCCGGAGAAATGCTGTAGGAGGAGGATTTCAGGGTTGGATGGATCCTTTATTGAATTCTCTAACAGCGTGTCTGTGTTTGCTCAGGCATCCATGGAGGAACTGGCTTCAGCAGGTTTATGGTCCTTAAAGAGTAATAAAAATGTGTCCTGTCATAAATGTATTTGGGAAAAGATGGGTAAGTAAGTCCGGGTTTCTGATCACCAGTTCCCTGTTGATGCAACAAGTATGAACTTGGCCATTTTAGATTACTTATTTTACTAATTTTAAGCTCAAAACACCATTTTTATTGATAAAGTTGGTTGCGGTACAATATCGACTATTTTCAGTTAAATTATGCTTTACTAAGGGTTTGACGCCATCTAGTGCCATTATCTGCATATCCAACTTTTATTATTGCCTCATTGGCTATGCTCCTTGCTCTCGATCAGCTGTATATAAATACGATTAGTTCTGTGGTTTATTCTCTTTTTTCTTGTTATTGTTGTACAGAAGAAGTCACATTGCCCATGCAGAGCCATTGATCTCCGGTCAGGTTTAAATGACTGGTGATTATTACAGGCCTAAGGTCTAAAGTCAAAGTGTTAATAATTGAATTATAATTATTTATCGTTATATTTGATATTCTACTGGTAAACTCAATTTGTTATTATTATTTGCTTAATATATCGCCGATATTACAGAATCAAGGAAGTTTTACACGCGCCACAACCAGGTAGGTCACTACAACTAAGCATTAGTGATAATCTGGACAATTGTATCAAAATACATGTGTGCCGTCATACCTCTAACTTAATAAATAATTAATATATGGTGATATTTCAGACCATCACTGTAAGCAAAGGTCTTATTATTAATTACGTCACGATTGAAATTAGTCACAAATTGAATACTGTAGTGATATCAATATAATTAGACCAGAGACTTGTCACAATACGTTTCCTCTAAGGGGAAACACAATCACCAGACTTGAGTCCTTACATATTAATTAGTCAGACATTTGCTTGTTATACTGTGTTGCCACACCCTCTCGGTACTGTATATCAGTTAAATATAATAGACGATCAAATACTGTATTAAACTAAGTGCAATATAGAGCAAATCAATACATAAAGGGGAGAAAGGGAAAATAAGCAGATACACTAGAGCGGCCTTCGTTGAAGGTACACTAGCGCCATTCCCGCTCGGTGTATCAGACCGGACATTTTGCTTCATTATTGCATGGTTTATTAAGTATCAGGAAGAAGTCAGAATATATGAAAATTGAGATTGAAAGAATGTCTTTTTTATCAAATGCGCTAACATTCCCGCAGTAGTGCATGGCACTTAACTCTAAAATGTGCAGTAGGGTCTTTGGTTAGCTTTTGATATGTTGATATGTCACTAAGTAGCCTAGAAATATCGTTATGTTTGTCTGTTGCATCGAGGACAATGATATTATTCGTTTTGTCTCCCTTAAGGAATGTCAGTTCCTTTTTTTAACAAGAGAACAGAGTGCCTGTAGTTGGGAAGTACTAATGTTGGGCAGATGCTGGTTGTTGAACCATTGGGTTTTATAGAGTCAGTTGTTCGGTGGAGGTTGTAGATGAGGAACTCAATACCCGGGTCATCGTCCGTTTCTATCAGGATCGTCACTCGGTTGAAGAAGGGACTCCATGGTGGTATACCCGCAGTCGTAGCTGTGTTTGTAGTCGAGGCATTTGCAGGTTACAGAAACCTGACGGTCTTCTATAATTGATAACCAAAATCACCCAGTACGGTGTTGGATCGTTTGCAAACCCTGTCAAAATGTTTAGTAAACAAGTGCTTTAGGTTGCATAGTCTTTTATACTTTTCGTTAATCTCAGTTCGTTGACTGAGAGACCGTTGTATAACTTGGGGTTAAACTTTAGAACTTGACTTAATCTTGGGACTATGAATTGGGGTGCGAAGTTGGATGCCTTTGCGGACTTAATTCGATATGGTGGATAGTGCAGCACTGCGGTTTTATTTCAATATTTTTTACTGTCCACCTATATCAAAGTTTTAGTACCAGTCTGCCGGTACCGTTAGCTGCATAAACTGATTAACTGTAAATTAAATAATATTTCCGCCTGATTTGCACTTGTAAATTAAATGTTTTAAACACTATTTAAATTAAACACTATTTCTTAATATAGGCCCTTTATCATTAGCATTGGTTAATTAATTAAAATAATTTTAATAAATTTTATTTGATTGTTAATTTGATTATAACACCGCTGAAGACGGAGAAATGGCCATATGGTGAAACATTTTTTAATATGGTATTCACATTGCAAATGGCTACTTTTGTGTAAGTTTCATGATGATTGGGTGTAAGTTTCATTAAATGTAAAATGTATATATGTTAGATGTGGTGATTGCAAATATATTAATTTGTATCTGAATGTAAGATGTATTGTATATATCTTTAGGAATGTTATAAATTTAATTATATTACTCGTATTATATTTCAAAATTATACTACTATATAATATAGTATAGTATAATAGTAGTCTCGCACAAACAGTGCGCACCGCCAGCCAAACTGGCTTTTAATATTTATATTAAAAGGTTTAAAACCGCACATGCTAATAAAATTAAATCCTTTTTTATAAAAAATAAAATATTAAAATCGTAGAAATTAAATATTTCAAAACTGATAGAGCAATGTAATTAAGTTATTATTGACTCAAGATACGCTTTCACTTTGTCCAACTTTGCTGTGAAGCTGACCAGTTCCGATCCATAAATTGATTTGATTAATTCCAAATGACCCACCCAGTTCGATTGAATCCATTACGTTGGTACCAAGATCAGACAGGAGAGTACTCTTTTGATATTCATATTGTAGTAGGGACGAGAGCTGTAGTGGGACTGCATATTTTTTCGCGCATTTCCTTAATAATTGAACAAAGACCCAAATAGTGTTGCTGGTTGTTTAGGGTGCCAGTTGTCCGTGTTATTGATTGCAATAGTGTGTTAGGGGCTCTGATCAATCGCTGGACAGTTAGAATAGCTGATTGGTATATTTCTCGAATTAATTGATTGATTCCAAATAACCCATATAAAATGTTTGACGAAATTAATGTCCATCCCAGAGAGATGAAGCACTCCGCTAACGAATGAACAAGTCTAAGGCGCTCCTGATATATGAACCGGTTATCTCGAGGGATTTTGTACCCGATGAAAGTGAGGTGTGTCATTGTTTGGGGGATGAGGTGATCACTTATGTGCAAAAAAAGATGCAACTCAGCTGATCCTCTACCACTAAGGAAAATCCAAGCTGTCTTGTTAATATCGATCTGTAAGCCCACCTTTACAGCAGCAGGTACTTTACAGTTACGTTGTCTTCTAGCATAAAATTTCCAAAATTGCCCCGGCTTATTATGTAATTTGGCTGACTTTTCCTTTCTATCTTTACAGCTGTGTCTGCTAAGAAGTTGTCTACCCAGTCTCTTGGAAAGTGTAGTAGACTCCTTATATGCTTCCTTAAAGTGGGCTTTTGACTGTCCTGAAGATGTCCTCCACAGATCCATAGACTAGATAGGTCTTCCGACGCTTGTTAATGTGGTAGAGCTTCTTGTTTCTTAAGCGGAGGTTCTTGCAACTCTTACACCATGTCCTGGAATATAGTGTCGTTATTCAGGTACCTGCCCCCCCCCCCAAATTTTTCTACAAATCTTAATGAGATTGCATGAAATTTGAAACAGAGATAGTTTCACCTCCCTCTTCCTCAATGGGTGAGCCAGAATTTTTATTTTTGCTTTCAATCTTTAGCTACAAGTGTTTGAAAAAGGTGTCTCCGGCGATATTTCACAGGTCACAGTGCAATCATTCTTCAACCTTATTGTGATTTGATGGCTACCCATGCAAGGATTCCAAATTTGTAAAAACATTTGAATTTGGTTGGGAAATAGCTGAGATGTGGGCATTCGAATGTTGCATGTTTTTGCTCCCCCTGCAGGCCATTTATTCTATTTAATAAATGTACCATAGTAGTAGTGAGCGATTTGCGGCTCGCTCCACCTTTCAATTAATTAATTCGTTAAAACGCCCCAACAGCCAGTAACGTGTACGTAAATAATGTAACAAGCAGTCAGTTCATTGTACTTAATAATGTCTTTCTACATGATTGAAACCAAAATACATACAGTAAGCCACCAAAATTTAAATATAAAAATGCACAAATTAATCAATCATAAATCAATATACAATGTAATACAATACTATTGTCAATAGTGCAGTAAGTGGAGGTAGTATCAAGATAAGTTCAAACAGAGGCAATGTCATACATAAGTGAAACCAAAATTATATTGAATTTAAACTAGTAAAGGCCAATAACATCAGAAATAAATTTACATACCACCTCAAGTTTATCGGTATTTTCATAGAAAATACTACTTAAAGACTTTAGGTTCAATTGTTTGCTATATTCACTACGGATACACTCAGATAAAGGGCAACAAAGCAGTCAGTACGTGTTCCTCAGTCTGCACAGTCCCCTTATCACAAACACAAACACGATCTTGGGTGAGAGTTCTACTCCATCTACCCTTTTCGATCTGCAGGCTGTGTGACATTAAGCGGACTCGAGTGAACCACACTCTGACATAATCGGGATTATGTAAATCATTACGAAAATATAAATCGTGTGGTACCAAACCTAGAATCATTGTTTCTCTATACGTTATGAATTTTGTCGCAGTAGTGGGCTTGGATATGATTTTTTGCCTTAAAGATAGGAACGGATCAGTATCTCTGGTCAGGGACTCAGCCAGAATTTTATAACCTGGTGATTTTCATTCTTACAGAGCTCATAGATCTGGTGAAAGGGGATATCCATGTCAAATTCTTTTAATATTTTGGACAGGAAATTATTCCTGGCTGTACTAATTAATGAATCTAGTGGTTTAATACCTTCCTCAATTAAACACAAATCAATTGGAGTTCGGGTACGCACTGATAATAAAGCTCTAACCATACGACTATATACTTTTTGAACAACACTTAGTATTAGAGGTCAGCCAGCTATATAATAATAATATACATACTATACATAAATAATATACAAGAATATAATACCGATTCCAGTACAGCTGCCTCAAAAACTTTACGTTTCAAAGTAAAGGGCATAGAGGTTATTCCGTGCACAAAAAATTTAAAATTTATTTGCTGTCTCCGTACAGAATTTTTCATGTAATTTTAGCATCGTAGATACTTTCCCATCTTGTGTAAATATCGATCCTAGATAGACATAACTATCGCATGATTAAATTTTCTGAGCACCGATCACAATAGGTGTTTTATCAGCTTGGGTACCGTTAATTACAAAAAATAAGCTACCCATGCAAGGATTCCAATTATGTAAAAACATTTGAATTTGGTTGAATTTGAATATGGGTATTCGAATGTTGCATGTATTTGCTTCCCCTGCAGGCCATTTATTATATTTAATAAATGTACCATATTCTAGAACATTTTGTTTATTCCATACTTAGCTGGGCAACAATGCAATACCTCTTTAATTATACTATTATGTAGCTATTCATAAATAAACAAAATGTTCTAGACTAGGGTACATTTATTAAATAGAATAAATGGCCTCAGGGGAAGCAAATACATGCAACATTCGAATGCCCATATCTCAGCTATTTACCAACCAAACTCAAATGTTTTTACATATTTGGAATCTATTGGAATCTATTATATATATATTTCTATTGGTACCATCAAATCACAATAAGGTTGAAGAATGATTGCACTGTGACCTGTGAAATATCGCCGGAGACACCTTTTTCAAACACTTGTAGCTAAATATTGAAAGCAAAAATAAAAATTCTGGCTCACCCACGGAAGGAGGAGGGAGGTGAAACTATCTCTGTTTCAAATTTCATGCAATCTCATTAAGATTTGTAGAACAATTTTTTTTTTTGGGGGGGGGGGGGCAGGTACCTGAATAACGACACTATATTCCAGGACATGGATTTCTGTTACATCGAATGTGACACTCACTTTCTTGAACAAGAAGATCATTTACCTTATTTGTGTATGAGTTCAAATCAATTATATTCCATGTTGCTATGGATACAGGCAAAGATGAGTTAAGTTCCTGCAATCGCCGAGTGACATTGTCAGCAAAAATTTTATGCGGTTGTGTACCAGACCAATTAAACTTTTTGAGTTTCTTTATCTTTCTTTTTAAATGGATATTTGTCTCCTGGTCCTTATAAAATACATGATTTAGTGGTAGGCAAAGCTGTGTTTCTACAGGGCAATGGTCAGAGTAGTTATCCCTCTCATTAGGGTTCCACACGATTCCCCTTATTTACTTTACTCCATCAGTATTAGTTAGTAAATGATCTATATAATATTTGCTACCATTATGCCCATAAAAAGTATAAACTGGACCTGCGAAAGCCTTTGTGTATCCACTGCACTCAGATTGTTCGCAGAGATAAAACTGTGAAGAGGGTAGCCATTTCGGTTAGGTTTGTCTCTCGAGTATCTATCTGAATAATCGTAACATCGGAATAGTGTCCATATGATGTAACATCAAATTTTTAATCTTGAAAGGTAATTTGTATACTCTAAACGACCCTTCGATACATCCGGCGCATAACCATTGGCCAGTAAGACTGGTCGTGTAAGATTGTCTCCAGCATTAATTCGTAGTGCAATAATGTTCTTCGTACATGAAATTTTTACACATTCAAGAAAAAGAGCACTTCGAACAAAAATAGCTACACCTCCAGTTCCCCGTTTACAGTTT
>JAUCBJ010002458.1:0-31884 GCA_032718475.1 Nemertoderma westbladi
AGGAAATAATGTTTTACCTGGTAACAATAACCCTAATTTAAATGTGCAAAATAATCTAAATAATACAAATAATTCTGAGCAAAATAATTTAAATAATTTAAATAATTTTGGTAACATCAATACGTTAAACAACCCTGAAGAAATTAACCAAAATAATATCATTAGTAATAGTGTAACAAATCAGGGCGAAATTAATAACGGTGCAATTAATACAAACATAGGGGGAACAGGTGTGCCGGCCAACGAGAGCCTGCAAGGCCACGCAGTTGCACAGGGGGAAGAGGGGGTGAGTCAACCCAATGAGAGCCTGCAAGGCTACGCAGTTGCACAGGGGGAATAGGGGGTGAGTCAACCCAACGAGAGCCTGCAAGGCCACGCAGTTGCACAGGGAGAAGCGGGGGTGAACAAATATAGCGAGGGTAGAGATAGTGCGTCGACTAGAGAGGGGCGTAGGGACGAAGTAAGAGGTGACGGATGGGGGGGGGGGGGGGGGGGGCGAGAATGTCCAACAAACGTCGGCAGACAATACGCGCGGCGACTTAGGTAAACCGTGGCACCCGACGACAGAGAATAGTAGGGGGATTGCGAATATCCCCAGGACCGTCCAATCGGGCAGAGAGAGAGAGACGTTGGCGCCATGAGCGGGTGAGCGAGAAGATGTCGAGCCCAGTCGGAAGACGGAAGAAGAACAGTGGAATTTATCCAGGAGGTAGAAGAGAGAACTCACGATGAGGAACACCAAACCTCTCAGACCCAAATAAGTCGTGTGACACAGAGATAAGGAGGGGACCGTTACCCCCGATGATATATCCTACACAAGGAAAGTCGACAGGCCCAACGGACGAACTGCAACCAACAGCAGGGGAGTCTGCACCACAACCATCGAGCGTGCTAGAAGTACAAGCGATAGGAATGGCAACACTCATCGACCCGCTAAAGACCAGGATCGAGCTAACACCAGTGGAGCCATTCAAATTCGATGGTAGTAAGCCGAAGGAATACCTGCAATTCCGGCATATGTACAGTAACGAACCTGACGCAGGCGCATTAAATACTTACAAGTTTACACAGGGGGGCCAGCATACGACATCGTAAGGCAGTACCAAAGTATCAAAGGTGGATTCACGACTGCATGGCGGGCCCTAGACAGGGAATTCGGACATCCTGCTAAGATCATCCGACAAACCTTAAGGGGAATAACATCAGGCGGACTACAGGATAACCCTGTCAGCATCAAGACCTTCACGAATAAAGTCGAAAAGGCGCTAATTGTGCTAAAGACCCTAGATGCACCTTACGAACTCAACACATCGAATAACATCACTACAATAGCGCAGGCACTACCGATCTGGCTGAGGAACAAGTTGAGAAAGATCGCCTTCTCCACCCGGGAGAAGAAAGGTGCAGAGCCAGGGCTAGAGGAGATGTCGAACTTCCTTAACTATGAGGCGGAATTGATTACAGACCCAGTCTACAGCGAGGATAGTTTGGGGAGGGTGCCGAAAGCTGAATACAACAGGCCTAAGCCCGAACATAATCTGGCGGATGCATTCCCGAGAGTGAGACAGTCGCTACCACATGCGGCCACACAGGGGACATGTAGTCCACTGCATGTAGTCCAGCTGGAAGTAGGGCCACACCGTGGCAGGGACAGAAACAAAATAACAACACGAACAAATATAATCCCAACACACCCAGTAGGCCAAGTCCAAATAATAAAAACACTAAACCGCTAGGTATGAATATACGCGCAAAACGCGAAGCGCTTTATAAAGAAGGCTACAATCCAAAATACAAATGCCAATTACACCCAAATGCATTCCACCAGACCATGAATTACAGGCATTGGCAGGTGTTGCCTAAACAAGATTGGGTAGCCTACGCGTGTATAAATGGAATTTGTCATCGATGCGTGGTAGGAGGACAGATTCGAAGAATGCCAGGAAACAACAATAAGAGATGACGAGGCTGATGAGACTGGAGGCTAAACCATGGCAATGAGCACGACGGGAGCAAGGATGAAGAGGACAGTACTACTCGGGGTAGTTACAGTGTGAATAACAGGAAAGGACGGGCTATTGGTCATAACACTAATGTTGGTCGATAGTGGAGTAGCATTCACGTTAATGGAGAGTTGGGTGGCCGAAAGGATAGGGATACAGATGACGCCAAGCAAGATGGCGGTAACTACTATCTCCAATAAGGACGAGGTCATGAGAATGAGAATGGGTCATTGTGAGATATCAGTGATAACACCAGGGTGCGGCTATGGGGCTACCATCGAACCCATCCAAATAATAGAATCGATTAATATTAACACCAGGCGACCCATGAAAATCGAGATTGAGCAATACCGGTACCTGGACAACATCGATTTCTCCGATTCGTCCTGAAAGTATCTCTCATAGTCGGCATGGACTGCCCTACAGCCCACGAGAGACTACAGACCCGATGGCCATTCTCAGGCCATTTGGATGGATGCTTACTCGCCCAATTAAGACGAGGACACCGTTTGGTTTGTCCGAGACATCAGGGTGCATGCTGCCCGGAACTGTTGAGGACATAGAGGAGAAACCAGAGATGGGCGATGGGAAGGTCCCATATGGGAAGCAGCCCGAGGAAGGACACCAGGAGTCAAGGATGGGTATGGATCTGGAACCACACATAGTGGAGCTTGGTGAAAGGATAGAGGATAGTTCCAGAGAAATACCGCCGATAGATGAGTTAGGAGGGGAAGCAACAGCAAGAGAGTGGGCGGAGGAGAATGGGTTCGACGCAGAGGACCTAGAGGCAATGAGATGGAACAAGGATATTCCTGGCAAGTATCGGTATGAGGATGGAGAAGAGTGGACGGCGAGATGTCCAGAGGAGACGCCGGTGCGGTTGAGAGGCATACCGAAAAGAGGGAGGTCAAATAAGAAGACAGGGTGGAAAGGGAGAGGACTTCTATTGTCTATTCTGCTTTATCTATTCTCTCGATTTCTTTTCATTCTACCGCCAGGTGACGACAAGATGAAGGGTGGGATTTTGCTGCCAGGGGACCATGAGGAAATCAAGAAGGCGACCGAAAGACCCAATTTTAGGGTGGAGGAGAAGGGAAGATCAATTCCAAGAGAGTTGGAATTGACAAGGAGAGTGGGGCGAAGGATAATGGATTATGTAAATAGGTAAAGGAGTAAGTAGATGAGTAAAGTGTGAGTATGAGGTGAGGTGAGTATGTTGGCAATGAGTTGGGTCGTTGTAAATTCCTAAAACATAGATTGAGTGATTGGTTCGTTGATATTTTTAGTTATTAATAAAAGCGACTATTACCAGACTTACCATCCCATTGTTACCAATATGCATCTGAAAGTAAAGTAAAAAAGTAAATTTTCTTCGGCCACTAGGAGATGTGAATTCAATGCAACCACTACACCAAGTTGGAACCTAGGAAATTTATCTTTCTACTAGCCTCATGATAGTGCCTTCTTATCGTATTGAAAATCCGTACTGCTTCTGTACTGCTTGCTTGTGTACTGGTAAAGCACTGCATACTACAGTACTGGTATTTATACTTCTTACACTTATCAGCTAAAATAGGATACTGGGTCTGGGCGGGTCTGGGCAGTTAAGTGGGGGCACAGGTAGGATACCTGTAGAGAACAGTTTTTGTATTCTCAGCAACATGCAGACAGACACTATTTCAGACACTGGCATGGATGATGTTCCCGCAGTCATAATAATTAATACATGCCTGTCCATTACCCTACAGGGCATTTCAAAAAGCATATACTCATTTGTTGAGAAATTCTCAAAGCTAAAAATACACTTTTATATAAAATTAGAGTAAAGTCAACTGTTAGATGCGATGAAACACTGGAGCGTTTGGCAGCTTCTGCTAACCTGAAGGATAATTCGGATTTATTAGTGGAGCTAGACCTGAAGGGGCACTTCAAGTTATAGCTTTTGAGGCGCTAGAAGCATTATGAATCCATTAAGAATGAAACTTTTGTCTATTAAAGAGTATGATACAGATCTCTTTACGCATTTGAGCCTTCTTGATGATAAAATTAACAATTTTTCAAAATTTGTGAAAGAAAAATTTATTTCTATCGAACTTAAGATTTCCAAATATGATATAAATAGAACAGGAGCGATTCCAACAGTATCCAATCTGGCCATTCTACCCTTGTCGACCAAGTCAATCTTCTGGAACAGCTAACCTGCCAAGGTCGTTTATTCCTAACAGAAGTGGTCATTGGCGGGAAAATATTGTATCTGGTAGCAGCACGACACAGAAATCAAATCATATTCCAAATCAAATTTGTGTTGTGTATATTGTCAAGGGAGTCATTATGCTACTTTATGTGATGTATTTACAAATGTAGAATCGCATAAAGTACATCTACGTAAAGAAGGCCGGTGCTTTAATTGTTTAAGAATGGACCACGATGCTACAAATTCTCTTTCTAAAAAATGCTGTTACTTTTGCAAGAAAACGTTACAATTACTTTTGTCAAGAACAAGTTTGAACATGCCATTGGCATAACAAATTAAAGTAAATTATGTATGAATGTTCATAAACGTTCAAACTACGTAGATATTTAGGTACAAAAAAATGAATGCAAAACTGAAGGCAATTTGAAAGTTCAATATTCGTTTGTTTTGGTTCATATTCAATTTCGTTAAAGTTAGGACGTTAAATTACCTAATGTGAACGTCACAATTTGGTAACTTACTCACAATGTCCGGTAAGCAATGTGACAAAACATTGGCAACCCCAGGTATTCCCCGGTCATCCTTAGGATGTTAAATATAAGCCGTGCACAATTATTGTATGCAACACTGTTACAGTATATTGGTGTACATTATGCATGATAAATATTTCTAGCCAAAATGTTACCTCTAGAGTAAAGTTGATTCATCTGACATATACTATCACGGTCATCATCAGTGGTGTGGATGAGCAGATAATGTGGCCCAAATAGATTAAGATTCAAATAAGAATAGTTGGATGCAACAAGCATCAGTGAGATTTAATTTAATGTTACACCTATACTCGCTCTGTGGCAAATAAACTAATGTGATGTACTATTATATTATAAAACACCTATAGTCATCGTCTTGTTTGTATCTGCATCTGCTTTATGAAGGAAACAATTAATTGTTGCTTAATTTTATATTTATTATCTAATCATTATTTATCATATATTGTTATTTTTTAAGTGCATTGCTCGTCTGTTCATGTTATCTTTGTTAAACAAATGTTTGGGTTTGGCTGATGTATATGTATGGATGCATTTGATATACGTCATTGGTTTACTTTTTTTTGTGGTTAATTATTGATTCTATGTTATGCTTTATAGATATTGATGAATGTGATACCGATACTGATAATTGCCACATTGATGCTAGCTGCACAAATACTGTTGGTGGATTCAGCTGTGCTTGCAATTCTGGCTATGACGGAACTGGTGAATCATGCACTGGTAAGTACTTAAGTAACTATTCCTGTAAATAATCACCAGGTTGTCGAGCGAACTTTCTAATTTATCTGTACATATTTTTGGGATCGAAACGTAATCTGCCCACCTTCTCGGGTGATCCCCTGGATTGGCGACAGTTCTACGACCAGTTCGTTACTCTGGTCGACTTTGACAAATCGACTGTCTCCCCTGCGGCCAAGTTGGTTAACCTGAGGAACTGCCTACGGGGTCCTGCTCTCGCCGCCGTGCAGGGCATCAAGTGCGGCAATGGTGCCTACGCCACGGCCACCAAAGAATTTCTCACTCGGTTTGGTCAACCAAACGTTTTGATTGCTCTGTACAGCCAGAAGATCATCAACACCCCTGCAGTCACCAGTGATAACTCGGATCAACTCCGAATTCTGGTCGACACCTTCTCCGCCTCCGTCAGAGATATGGAGTCTCTATTCGAGGACTTGGAGACAACTGGGACCAATGGGGAGCGAGCCCCACATGCCTTCCCAACAAAACTAGCTGGACACCTCTTGGCTCCACAGCTTATGTCAAAGCTTCCAAAGACGATTGTATTGGAATGAAATCGCCAGAACACCGAACGTACCGGTTGTCACAACCTCGAGGCATTGCACAACTTCCTCAAGACTGAGCTGGAGGGCCTCTAGGCCTACAGACGCTCTGGAGATCCGTCCAAGCATCCTGACCCTCGACCTCCATCTACCAACACTCAACAAAACCAGAAACCCTCAGAATCATGCACTGGTGAATCATGCACTGGTAAGTACTTAAGTAACTATTCCTGTAAATAATCACCAGGTTGTCGAGCAAACTTTCTAATTTATCTGTACCTATTTTTGGGATCGAAATGTAATCTGCTGTCTTTGCAGCACTCTGTCCAACCTCCCTCTAGCGGGAAGGTTGGCAGGCCCTCTTAGGATCGAAACGTAATTAACTGGCCACTCAGCAGTCTCCTTGGCTACCCAATGAGGACGCTTCCTGGGGAGGTATTTAAAGAGCTGCTCGTCACTTTTTCTTCACTTCCAAGTTGACAAACTTTCCTAGTGCATACCCCTGCTTCAAAGTTTAATGATTTAATTGTTTCCTCTTCTATTTCCTTATTATTCATTGAATTATTATAAATAAACTCAGTTATCGTTTTCACTCAAAATCAACTTTTTCCACCTTCACCTTAAGCAATCTCTTCTACCTCTACTTTGGGAGGCGACACATAGTTGCACTCCCTTCGGCAACTGGGATTCTAAAATCAAAGGACTCTGCATCTCTCAACGCCCAGTTCGAACACTTCGAACCGTATTCCTCTCTCAACCACACTAACTATGGAGAACTTCGCCGAGGCTACTCTACGGGGTCGCAAGAAGTCCACAAAGAAAGCCATCACTTCTCAGATCCATGAGTTAAACGCTCTGGATCCTGACACCCCCGAGCTCCAAGGTCGACTACAGCAGCGAAAGGCGACCCTGCTGGAAGTCTTCGAGCTTCTTCTACTGAAGTCTGAGGATGAAGAAGCCGCCGAACTACTGTCAGACAAAATGGAGTCAGAATGGGATCGAATCTTAGAGGCCGAACTCCATCTGGAACAGCTGCAGAACACTTCCCTGCCTATCAACCGGCACCTGCTTCTGACTGCGACTCTACTGTGTCGTCTGCTGCTGCTGCAGGCATTGAGGTCATCCTGTCTGCCTCAATGCTCCCTAAACTGTCGCTGCCCACCTTCTCGGGTGATCCCCTGGATTGGCGACAGTTCTACGACCAGTTCGTTGCTCTGGTCGACTTTGACAAATCGACTGTCTCCCCTGCGGCCAAGTTTGTTCACCTGAGGAACTGCCTACGGGGTCCTGCTCTCACCGCCGTGCAGGGCATCAAGTGTGGCAATGGTGCCTATGCCGCGGCCACCAAAGAACTTCTCACTCGGTTTGGTCAACCAAACGTTTTGATTGCTCTGTACAGCCAGTAGATCATCAACACCCCTGCAGTCACCAGTGATAACTCGGATCAACTCCGAATTCTGGTCGACACCTTCTCCGCCTCCGTCAGAGATATGGAGTCTCTATTCGAGGACATGGAGACGACTGGGACCAATGGGGAGCGAGCCCCACATGCCTTCTCCACAAAACTAGCTGGACACCTCTTGGCTCCACAACTTATGTCCAAGCTTCCAAAGACGATTGTATTGGAATGAAATTGCCAGAACACCGAACGTACCGGTTGTCACAACCTCGAGGCATTGCACAACTTCCTCAAGACTGAGCTGGAGGGCCTCTAGGCCTACAGACGCTCTGGAGATCCGTCCAAGCATCCTGACCCTCGACCTCCATCTACCAACACTCGACAATACCAGAAACCCTCAGTCACATTCTCTGCCAAAACTACGATGTCTCCTCAGATCAAAGACCTCCTTAGCGGTGAGCGGCTCGCAGCAGTGAGGGCACAATGACTCCGCATCAACTGCCTGACTGGTGGCCATATCGTGTCCATCTGTCCACAACCTCCCAGCTGCAGGGTGTGTCCTCTAAAACACCATGTGTTGCTCCATATGTAACTCACTTCCCCCCTGGGGGACCGTATAGGGTCGACTCGTCCTCTACCTCTGGTGGGCATCGTTCAGCTCCCTCTTCTAATCCTCACTTGGATCCATCGGTTCCAGAGTTTAGACCTCCTGCCAGGACTACGGTGGCCTGTCGAAGGCCAGACGTGGCACACCTGCAGACTGCCATGGTGAATCTGCTCCCCCCTGGGCCCACAAACCTTAGAACCACCAACTGGATCACTATCGACCTGATGGACCGTGACCCTTCAGCGGTTCACCCCACAGACTTTCTCCTCGGCGCCGACCTCCTCCCTCGCGTCCTCCTTCCTGGAATGATTACTGAGAGCGGGGTCTTGGCCCAGAATACAATGTTTGGGTGGACCCTCCTTGGCAGTCGCACATCTGCTACACCCAGTCTCTCCCGAGCCTTCTGTGTGTGTAACAGGAGCCTGGACATCCTCTGGGACTTGAAGACAATCGGGATGGACCACAAATCAGATTATGACAGTTCGGACTCCTTCATCAAACCTCGTCTCATTTATGGACGGTTCGATGACCGCAGACAATCCTCCAACTACGGCGGAGTCCCCTCACGCCGGCTGAGACCCCATCATCTTGAGGGACTCAAACAACTCGAGTCACTGGGGTACATTGAGAGACTGGTCTCTCCTCCCCCCAACGCGTACTTCCTTCCTCACCATGCCATGGTCCACAATGGAAAGACTTGGGTCGTCTTCAATGGGGCAAAGAAATGTCCTAATGGCCTCTCGATCAATGACGGTCTGAAGATGGGGCCAAATCTCCTACCATTACTCTTCAACGTGGCTATACATTTCAGAGTCTACCCTTGTGTGGCCGTCGGGGATATAGTGAAGGCCTTCCACCAAATCTCGATCGCAGACCACGACCACGACTATCTCTGCATTCGGTGGCAAGACAAGGATGGAGAGGTATTGAGCCACTTCGTGCGCCTCCCCTTCTGCCTGAACTGCTCCCCGAGCGCTCTACAATCCACTCTATGGGTTCTGTACGGCCTACCCAAGGACTCTGCCCTTACTCTACCAGTCCCGGACACCCAAATTTTTCTACAAATCTTAATGAGATAGCATGAAATTTGAAACAGAGATAGTTTCACCTCCCTCCTCCTTGCTGGGTGAGCTAGAATTTTTATTATTGCTTTCATTCTTTAGCTACAAGCGTTTGAAAAACGTGTCTCCAGTGATATTTCACAGCTCACAGTGCAATCATTCTTCAACCTCATTGTGATTTGATGGTACCAATAGAAAGCTACCCACGCAAGGATTCCAAAAATGTAAAAATATTTGAATTTGGTTGGGAAATACTTGAGATATGGGCATTCGATTGTTGCATGTATTTGCTTCCCCTGCAGGCCATTTATTCTATTTAATAAATGTACCATATTCTAGAACCCTTTGGAATCCTTGCGTGGGTAGCTTTCTATTGGTACCATCAAATCACAATAAGGTTGAAGAATGATTGCACTGTGACCTGTGAAATATCACCGGAGACAACTTTTTCAAACGGTTGTAGCTAAAGAATGAAAACAAAAATAAAAATTCTAGCTCACCCAGCAAGGAGGAGGGAGGTGAAGCTACGTACATATTTATGTACAAAAAATGAACGCAAAACTGAACGCAATTTGAACGTGCAATATTCGTTTGTTTTGGTTCATATTCAATTTCGTTAAAGTTAGGATGTTAAATTACCCAATGTGAACGTCACAAATTGGTAAATTACTCACAACGTCCGGTAAGCAATGTGACAAAACATTGGCACTCCAAGGTTACGAAACGGTCGCGACATGCCAGTAGGTTCTTCCCTGGTCATCCTCGGGATGTTAAATAGAAGCCATGCACAATTATTGTACGTAATGCTGATACAGTATATTGGTGTACAATATGCATGATGTCTTTCTAGCCAAAATGTTACCTCTAGAGTAAAGTTGATGCATCTGACGTATACTATCACGGTCATCATCAGTGGTGTGGATGAGCAGATAATGTGGCCCAAATAGATTAAGATTCAAATAAGAATAGTTGGATGCAACAAGCATCAGTGAGATTTAATTTAATGTTACACCTATACTCGCCCTGTGGCAATTATACTAATGTGATGTACTAATATGTTATAAAACAACTCCCTCTAGCGGGAAGGTTGGCAGGCCCTCTTAGGATCGAAACTTAACTAACTGGCCACTCAGCAGTCTCCTTGGCTACCCAATCAGGACGCTTCCTGGAAAGGTATTTAAGGAGCTTTTTCTTTTCACTTTTTCTTCACTTCCAAGTCAACAACCCTTTCCTTGTGCAAACCCCTGCTTCAAAGTTTAATTATTTAATTGTTCCTCTTCTATTTACATATTATTATTGATTGAATTATTAAAAATAAACTCAATTATCGCTTTCACTCAAAATCAACTTTTTCCACATTCACCTTAAGAAATCTCTTCTACAGTACCTCTACTTTGGGAGCCGACACACAGTTGCACTCCCTTCGGCAACTGGGATTCTAAAATCGAAGGACTCTGCATCTCTCAACGCCCAGTTTGCCACAATTTCAACTCCTTCATTCTAATTTAGTTTATAATAATGTAATTGACCAAAAGACTGGAAACCCAAAGAATGCATTGATATTCAATTCTTGTTTATTGATATTCCTGATATTCGTCAGTCGACATTAGCACCATTACTATTTGTAATTGTGCTGGATTACGCAATGAGGACGACCACAAAGGGTGAAGATCTGGGATTCACACTTCAAGAATGCAGAAGTAGTATATATCCAGCAACTACAGTCACAGACAACGACTTTGTGGATGACATCGCTCTGCTCTCTAATACGCTAGCAGATGCACAGCTTCTACTAAATAAAGTGGAGAGGGCTGCTAAGTAGGCTGGATTGCATATAAATGCTACCAAGACCGAATTCATGACCTTTAATGTTGATGGAAACTTACAACCATTGATAATAATCAACTAGCTAAGGAAGGTCGATGACTTCCAGTACCTTGGATCATGGATAGAGAGTAGCAAAAAGGACATAGAAGTTAGGAAAGCAAAGGCTTGGGTAGCTCTATCAAAAATGGATACCATCTGGAAATCAGATCTCTCCAGGCACCTGCAGACTAAGTTCTTTCGAGTCACAGTGGAAAGTGTATTTTTATACGGGGGTGAGACCTGGACACTGACTAAATCGCTAGAACAACGAATTGATGGTTGCTACACAAGACTACTAAGGGCAGCCCTAAACATCTGCTGGAGACAACACATGATAAACACTGAGCTTTATGGTACAATACCACCTGTATCAACCACCCTCCGTGAATGCAGATTAAGATTCAGTGGGCACTGCTGGCGAAGTAAAGACGAGGTCATACCAGATCTACTTTTCTCGCAACCAACTCATGGAAAGCGTAGTCGTGGACGACCAGCCATAACATATATAGATCAACTTGAAAGGGATACTGAACTTGGGAGAAACGAAATTGCGACAACTATGGAGAATCAGGAAGCCTGGAAGGATCTCATTTCCACTGTGCGAGTTCGCTTGACCTAGTAGTAGTAGTAGTAGTAGTAAATATATTGTAATAATGTTATTACAATTTTTTGTGACATAGTGTATTATTGCTTTAGAAATCAGAGGAATCACCATTGTATAATCTTGATGTTATTTGTTGTTTAAAATGTTTAAAAATGTGTCAGCATTGTATTGGTTATCAGTGTTTTGTTGAGTGATTTTGTGATTACTTAAAGTTATTGAATAATGAACGCAAAACTGAACGCAATTTGAACGTTCAATATTCGTTTGTTTTGGTTCATATTCAATTTCGTTAAAGTTAGGATGTTAAATTACCCAATGTGAACGTCACACATTGGTAAATTACTCACCACATCCGGTAAGCAATTGGCACCCCAAGGTTACGAAACGAAAGCGACATGCTAGTAGGTTCTTCCCTGGTCATCCTTGGGATGTTAAATAGAAGCCATGAACAATTATTGTACGCAATGATGATACAGTATATTGTTTAGTAAGTGACAACGTGCCCTTGTCACCGCGTTAAGCATAATATACTAGGTTTAGATTCAGATTGGATACAAAATTTGTAACGACTTCTATACCTTCAGGAATAGGGATATTCGTGTAAAGGTTAACAATGTCCGTACTGAAAATAATAACACCCGGTTGCATTGGTGGTAATTTTTTAACCCTGTTTATAAAGTCTATGGTGTTCCTTAAACGTTCTGGAACAAACTCAGCACCCTGTGTTAAAATTTGCGTAACGAGCCACGCCGGTTTCTCTAAAATAGAACCCGTGCAGGACGAAATTGGCCGCATTGGATTACCGATTTTGTGAATTTTTGGAATTCCATATAGTTCTGGAACTCGGGGTTTAAGATGTCCTTACCGTAGTTAACAACAATGGTTTGATCGACTTTGAATTTTATGTAAAGCCATCAAATGCGGGAGTGCTACTAAACTTCTATAGGAAACATCCCAAGCATATGATCATCATATACTGCACTTTTGCAGTATCCGTCACACATTTTCTGAAAATTGCCCCAATTGAAATGAAAATTGTTAAAATTGCTTGTATATAGTACGCCTTGATTATACACTATTCTAGATCATAAATAATACAAATAATATAATGTTCTAGAACATATAGCTAGTTATTTTTCAAATTTAAAATAGCTAGTAATACAAAAAAAATTATTTATTTATATTATTTATTTTTTAGAAAATTTATCTACCAAATTGGATATTTTTTTATATTTACTAGCTATTTTAAAATTAAAAAAAAAGTTCTACAACATTGTATTTTTTATTTTATTTTATTTTATTTTTATTTTTTTATTTTTTATTTTTAATCCGGATTAAAAAAATTAAAAATTTTTTCAGAAAATGTGTGACGGATACTGCAAAAGCTCCAACACCGCGGTAAACGCTATTAAGCGAGCTAACAACTACGGATCGACCCCGGGGGGTAAGAATAGAGGTTTAAATACTGTAAGAACCACACTGATTAATAATGACTTTCCAGTTGCCCTTGTGGATAAATTAATCTATCAGGTAACGAGAGGACCTTCCCGGAAAACAATTCAACATAAAGATACTCTCCCCTTAGCACTACCTTTCAACAACGATAACATCCTACGCAAAGTAAAGAAAATTATAGCAAATTCCCCTTTCCACAGTAATGTAAGATTAGTCTCAATTCCCGGCGCAAAATTAAAAAATACTCTTATACGTTCTAACATTAACAAACCCAAGTGCCCCGCTCCCCCTAATACTGATTGTTATACATGCGGAAACGGTTGTAGAAATTGTATTAAGAAGAACATAGTTTACCAACTTAAATGTAACATCTGTGGCGAAACGTACATAGGCGAATCATATTTTAGGGTTAGGGACAGGACAATGAAACATCGTAATTCAGTTAGATCAGGAAACACATCGAGTAGTAGTATGGCATCACATTACCTTTCAGAACACCCAAATAGTCTAAAAATACAAAATGCTTTTCAAGTACTAACTCGACTGCAATGTAAGGACTGGCCAGATCGAAAAATAGCACAATCTATATATATATACATACAAAAACACCAAGCATTAACATACAGCACGCTAAAGATTTCGATACGGGATGGTAGGTAATATAAACATTATCACTGGTACAAAAAAAAAATTTCTTTATATACATTTTTTATATATTTTTTACTATTACGACACACGTTAAATTTAGAATAGACTTTTTTCAATCAATTTTTCAATTTGGTGCAATTAAAATTAGAAACATTAAATTAGTTGAAGTACTGTATATCTTTTCTTTTTTGGTGCAATAGTCTTTAGAGGGAAATTTGAATTGCATTCTGAGTCTGTACTGTGCTTCTCTGTTGGTAGATATATCTGATTGTTTGAGTTTGATAAAGGCCTGATGGCTGAAATATTACTCAGTAAACCACCATTTTTCTGTCACCTTAATTGGTCTCTGAATCTAAACCTAGTATATGATACAGTATATTGGTGTACAATATGCATGATATCTTTCTAGCCAAAATGTTACCTCTAGAGTAAAGTTGATGTATCTGACCTGTAATATCACGGTCATCATAAGTAGATGAGCAGATAATGTGGCCAAAATAGATTAAGATTCAAATAAGAATAGTTGGATGCAACAAGCATCGGTGAGCTTTAATTTAATTGTTACACCTATACTCGCCCTGTGACAATTAAACTAATGTGATGTACTAATATATTATAAAACCCCTATAGTCATCGTCTTGTTTGTATCTGCATCTGCTTTATAAAGGAACTAATTAGCTTAATTTTATAATTATTCTCAAATCATTATTTATCTTCTATTTTTATTTTTTAAGTGCATTGCTCGTCTGTTCATGTTATCTTTGTTAAACAAATGTTTGGGTTTGGCTGATGTATATGTATGGATGCATTTGTTATACGTCATTGTTTTACTTTTTTTTGTGGTTAATTATTGGTACTATTTTATGCTTTATAGATATTGATGAATGTGATACCGATACTGATAATTGCCACAATGATGCTAGCTGCACAAATACTGTTGGTGGATTCAGCTGTGCTTGCAATTCCGGCTATGAGGGAACTGGTGAATCATGCACTGGTAAGTAATTAAGTAACTATTTCAACTCCTTCATTCTAATTTAGTTTATAATAATGTAATTGACCAAAAGACTGGAAACCCTAAAAAATGCATTGATATTCCTGTTTATTGATATTCCTGATATTCCATTAGATGATGCTGAGGATGAAACTTGAAACATATACTTTATTTAATACTTAATTTAATAACTTAATTTTTTTACATTTAAACGCCAAAAGTCAATCCTAGACACTAGAACTAGAAGAGAACCTAGACTATAGAAACAAGAAGAAACTAGACGATAAATTATAATAATAATTTATAAGCCTAAGGCACTTACTTTGTTTGGGTGGGTGTGATGAACACCTGTGAAGTTGGGGTGTACCACATGATCCAATAACATGGTAGTTGTTAGGTACCCTTCGTTGGTTCATGTACTACAAGACTGTAGTGATGGTGACTAGTAGCGGATGTAGTGCAAGAAGGATGCTGGTGCTATTATTGTACATGGTTGATCTTTACTTGGTCAAGAAAAGATCAACATCAAATTTGTAAAGGTTGCAAATTATATTAATGATAAATGTAAAGTGTTTGGTATAGACAAGTTGTCATTAGTGTTGGTTTTCTCATAGCTATTTGCATCCATGCGGTCTATCTGCTATCTACTTTAGTATAAAATAAACCCCGAGATGGTTGCCATTATCAGATCTCTAAATGCCAGGTAATCATGAAACCAGGACTGAAAGACACTACCGATGCCAAACAACTTTTTTGGCACAGATTATGTACAATGTACTAATTTTCATACATGCTGTACAGTACACACATACATAACATCCATGTTATCTTTATGGAACCCATTCATATTTCCACATAGCAGTCTCTCAATGGGATCACAAATTTGAAAATAAGACGGTTGCGATTGTTGGTAAAAAGTTTGTGGTTAATTTAATTCTATTTTGGTCCTTTAGGTAATTTTTGTTTAATTTGTCTAATGAAGTCCTATTTATTACATCGAAAATAAACAGTTTTTTGCTTTTCCTGTAAAATAAAAAAAATTGAGTATGGACCGGACCTTTAGGGGGGTATAACTATCTGACCCATTAACTTTGGTATTTATACAAAAAACGACCTAATTTTCATCCACCACCACCCAGGTAGCACAAATACATAAAATTACGTTCATTATTCGTCCAGACGTTCTGAATTTATGTTCATATCACGTTATATTTCTCCCATAGGATTATATTATTGTTGAACGTTCAATAGTTCAAAGTTGGCCGTCAGAAGTACGTTAATTGAACTGATACTTGAACGTTAAAAGACGTTATGAATCTACTTTCCAATGTCGTTTGATCTGTGTTCACTAGACGTTCATTTCTGGTGTGTTATAGGTCCATATTAGGTAGAAAAATCGTAAAAATGTAGTGTGAGACCAACCAATCACTGTTTGTGTATGCATGTTATGTGTAGAGGGGAAGGGGGTGGGGGGGGGGGGGGGGGTAGCCTACCTTATCCAATCGGCTACACCCTATCCTACGGCCCTACACCTACAATACCCTATACATTTAGAGAAGGAAGCATCAGAGTATATATAAAAATATTTAATCATTAGTGATATGAGAGTATCCATATTATGGTTGTTAGCGGATTCAATTCCGCTAACCACCCCATAAAGTTGGGAAACGGCACCTTTGAGCAATATTGGGGAATACGAGATTGATTACCAATCAACCTCGTATCACCCCCAATAAACGGGGACGACAAACCCCAAAGGGCCGCACACAAAGGGAGGTTAAACCTCCGGGAGGGGAAAGTAACAGCAGTGGGGGGGGGGGGGGGGGGGGGGAACACTCCCACAGAGTTGAGGGCGAGAATTAGGTTATCGGCCAATGGGAGCCAAGAAACGCATCCGCTGAGTACAATGGCCATAGGTAATGTAGATATATAATATTACCGGTTAGTGCCCAAGATTCAGTTATCTCAGTTGCTCAGGGCAGTACGGCAACACTTTACACCGTCATCGCCGTCACCGACTATTGTATTTTTACCGGTACTTACAGTCAATTCAGTTATCTCATGCTATCTGTTATTTCACTATCATTATTGTGGTTGACTATGTTCTACGCATGTCCTTAGATCATTATAATGATGATGGGGTGATGATAACTCCATCTACTGGCTCCAGAAGTCGAGGAAATCCTGCCAAGTACCTAACTGATCTAGACTTTGCTGATGACTTAGGAGTACTCTCAGAATCATTAGATGGAGCCCAACGGCTCCTCAGCTCATTAGAACATGCTGCTTATAGTGTTGGTCTTTTTATTAACTCCAGAAAGACCAAAATTCTGACAGTTAACTTTGAAAGTCCTCAGCAAGTCTCTGATCGGATGCGCATAAGCTCAAAGGATGGTATGCTTGAGCATGTGGACGACTTCTGTTACCTGGGATCATGGATCCGGAAGTCAGGTGAGGACCTTCGAATACGTAAGGGAAAGGTATGGGCAGCCTTGAATAGGCTTCCCAGGATTTGGAAGTCACCGAGAATTAATCGGAAACTTAAGGTCCGATTATTTAGAGCAGCAGTAGTTCCAGTACTCCTCTACGGGAGTCCATGCTAGGCTCTAACTGCTGAGGACACCAAATCTCTGGATGGCACATACACAAGAATGCTACGCCGGGTTCATTGTGTCAAGTACAATGCACACATCTCCAACCAGACACTATATAACATTGGAGGTGTCTCATTGGTTCCCCCAAGCTTGACACTAGAACAAAATCGCCTCCGCTTTGCAGGACATTGCTTTCGCCGTGGGGACCAGCCAGTGCATAATCTTGTACTTTGGCAGCCTCATGGAGTGAATAAGCATGGTGGACAGCCCATGACTTTCTTGAGAGGCATCTTAAAGGACACTGGCCTTAAAGATGCAGATGATCTAGCAAATGTCATGGGTGATAGGGAGTTGTGGCTGTGCAATTTTGTTGACAAGCCGGCACAGCATTCTTAAAAATGCAGCTGCAATGCAGCATGCCGATCCTAGTAGTAGTATTTCACTATTGTATACTATATATTTTACCGCTTGTCAAGAATATCGGAACAACAAACTAACTATATCTTTTCCATCGAACGGTGCAGCCCTTGACGCGTAAATAAACTCAAACTCGGTCGGGATCCTCTGATCCCGTCACAGTGTAAAGTTACCAGCTGATCCTAAAGAAACTGTGACTGCCAGCCACCACTCAGACAGACAAAGATGAGCGAACCCCGAGATCTTGAGGGAGAGACAACACCGCCGCAGACCCCGGACGATACGAACGAAACGATCCGCGAGGCCGCGACGCAACGGTATCGACCCGCAACACCGGAATCGCTGGAGGGGAGCGAACCGGTAGCCCAGGCAGAGGGCGGCTGTCTACCACAACGAGGGACGAGCGAGTGGAGAGAAGGGAGAGACGAGTCGACGCGCGACGGCGCACGAGGTACTGATGTCGCCGGCCAGCCACAGGCCGAGGGCGACGGACGGCCCACCGGAACGGCGATGGTGGGGCCGCCGGTACGATGCCGAACACGGAGAGAAAGAGGGGATATCGGCGACGAGGACGTCGGAGTCAGCGACCGGCTCCGACGAGCCTACAACGCGACGAGGAGACAACTGAAGGGAGCCAAGGAGGGAACAAAACTAGACCAGGTGAAACTAGAACAGCGACTAGGTGAGTCGAACAAACATTTTGATTATCTAGTTCGCTTTGGGCAAGGAGTATTGGCGGGTGAGAGAGCGAGAGAGACCGCCACCAAACTGTTCGAACTGTGGCAATCTAGGGGTATGGAGCCTGGTGTAGTGTACATAGGGCCGTACTTAGTGGATGCCGGGGGAATTAAGTTAGTGGGTTGGGCGGGACCGTGGGAGGGCGAATCCGAGGTTAACCCCGAGGATTCAGTCTCGTCGGTCGGCGAAATCCTCAGAAAGCGGGGGAAAGTTAGTAGGACAGGGAGGCGATGGGAGTCTGTCGCGACCGACAAGTCTGCTACATCCTCCGCAAAAGTAAGAAGAGTGTTAGAAATAGATCTGGCGTGCCAGTTGGATATCGTGGCGCTAGACCAAAAGGAGTTAGAGAGGCAGCTGGAGGAGGGGGCTACGTTGCTAGAGAGAGAGAGAGAGAGTTGGCGAGGGAGTGCAAAGAGAGAGCTGAGAGGGTGGCCAGGAACTGTAGGGAGCGAGAAGAGAGGGAGAAAGAGGGGCGTGAGAGGGAGAAAGAGGAGCGCAAAGAACGAGAAGTGAGAGAGGCAGCGAGGGTGGAGAGAGAAACAAATGAACGTACAGAGCGGGTGGCGAGAGAAACAGAGTTAGCGAACCAGTGTTTGCGAGAGGATAGGGAGAGAGAGAGAATGGGGAAGCGTGTGCGGGATGATATGCATGCCCGGCTGGGGGGGCTTATGCAATATCAGGCCAAACAGAAACGCCGACTAGAACTGGCCCAGTTGGTGCTGTCAGAAAGAGAGGCTGGCTCGGATAGTGTTTACGAGGAGCCAGAAGTTATGGAAACGTTTGTTAATACCCCACTTACAGGGACCGGACAACAGACCCAAGACTGGTGTAACCGTACGGGCGGGGGGGGGGGGGGGGGGGGGGTAATAACAATACCTTAGAGAACGTTAATATTAATAGTACCGTAGTAGATAACCCTAATCAAACTTTCATTGCAGGAAATAATATTTTACCTGGTAATAGTAATTTAAATCCGAGTGACCCTAATTTAAATGTAGGAAATAATTCAAATAATGTAGATTCGAATTTACAAAATAATACAAATAATTTAAATAATAATCTAAACCCGAATATACAAAATAATTCAAATAATATAATTACGCAAAATAATTCAAATAATCTTAATTCAAACGAACAGAGTAATCCCATTTCAAATTCAAATAATTCTAATAATTTAATTAATTTAGAAGATAATGTTAATAATGGTGCTATTAATATAAACGTGGCGGACGCAGGTGGCCCTGCAAATGAGAGCCTGGTAGGCCACGTAGTTAGTGCGCAGGGAGTAGCGGGGTTGAGTCAACCCGACGAGAGCCTACCAGGCAACACAGTGATAGAGGGAGAGGCGGGGGTGAATAGACCCAGCCGCAGTAGAGTTAGTGCGTCGACTAGAGGGGGGTGTAGATGTGAAGTAAGAGATAGTGAAGTGATAGGTGGCGAGTGGGGGGGGGGGGGGGGCTACAGGGGCCCCACAACGAGAGATTAGAGGAAAGAGGGGGGGGGGGCAGAGAGTGTCCCACAGGCGTCAGCGGATAATGTGCGGGGCGAATTAGGTGAACCGCAGCACCCGGCGATGGAGAATAGTAGGGGGATTACGAGTATCCCCAGCGGCGTGCAACCGAGTAGAGAGAGAGAGGTTAACGTCGCGAGAGGGCGAGCGACGAGACGTCGAGCCCAGTCAGAAGAGGGAAGAAGAACAGTGGAGTTTAACCGGGAGGTCGACGAGAGATCTCACGAGCGGGGACACTGCACTGCAGAGAGAAGAAGGGAAGAGAGTAGAAGAAGTGTCGTCGCGAACGACAGGAGAGCGAGGATGGATAGCGAGCCATCGGTAGTAGAGACGGAGATGGAGAGTCGGTGGGGTCGAGCTCCGGGAGATTGCCGTCGTCCCGGAGAAACACGACCTGACGAGGTGTACTACACGCCGAGAGAGGGGTACAGGGTGTACCGGTCCGAGGACGAGAATAGTAGAGGGGATCGGAGAGAAACTTCCCGACGGGATATAGCTGCCGATCGAGGATACGGTAGCCGCAGGGAGAACTTCTTGGATTATTCGAGAAGGTTAAACCTCGATCCCGAGCGACACATACAGACTGCAGGACATACTGTAGGCCTTACTGCACATACTATATGCCATGCTGGGAGAGATAATGTAGGCGTTAGGGCAGCGCAGACGACGGGATTAAACCCGGAAGTCGCGGAGTACATACCGGTAGGTAGGCCAGAAGTGGTTAAGCCTATACCGGTACCAGCACAGCAGTATGACTATAGAATGCAAGGACATAACATATATCCAGGGGAGGGGAGAGTTATTGCGGATAGGTGCATGGGCCCCAATATATTAACATCAACCCCAGTACCAAACATACAGGTGGGGGGGGGGGGGGCAGGGTGACATTCCCCCATCACAATATCAACAATATACTCCAATAGGAATAAGAACATCGAACCTCCTGGACGAGAACAGATCATGTGACACCGAAATATGGAGGGGGCCGCTACCCCCAATGATATATCCGACGCAGAGAAAGGCAGCAAATAGGACGGGCGGACCGCACCCAACAGGAGAATCTATACAGCATCCATCGAACCCATTGGAAGCACAAGCGATGGGAATGGCTATATTGATCAATGCATTAAAAAGCACGATCGAGTTACCACCAGTAGAACCATTTAAATTCGATGGGAGTAGGCCCGAAGAATACCTGCAGTTTCGGCGCATGTATAGCAATGAGATATTGACAAAGAACTTGACGCAGGCGGAGTGCCTAAAATATCTACAGGTGTATACAGGAGGCCCAGCATACGACATCGTGAGGCAGTACCAGGGCATCAAGGGCGGCTTCACGACAGCATGGCGGGCACAAGACAGGGAGTACGGGCACCCGGCCAAGATCATTCGGCAAACCCTGAGAGGTATAACATCGGGTGGCCTACAGGACAACCCCGTTAGCATAAAGACATTTGCGAACAAAGTCGAGAAGGCACTAATCGTGTTGAAGATGTTAGACGCGCCATACGAACTCAACGCATCTAATAATATCACCACGATAGCGCAGGCACTGCCAATCTGGCTGCTCAGTAAGTGGAGGAAAATCGCTTTCTCCACCCGAGAGAAGAAGGGTGCGGAACCTGGCCTAGAGGAAATGTCGAACTTCCTCAACTATGAAGCTGAGTTGATCACAAACCCAGTCTATAACGAGGATAGTCTGGGAAAGGCGCCGAGAGCCGAATACAACAGGCCGAAACCAGAGCACAATGCGGCAAACGCATTACCAAATCTAAGACAATCCCTACCATACGCGGCGACACAGGGGACTGCCAGTCCACAGATAGTTGGGAGTGGGGCCAGACCGTGGCATGAACAGGGACAAAATAACAACACGAACAAACATAATCCCAAGATGCCCAGTAGGCCAAACCCAAATATCCAAAACACTAAATCAGTAGACGTGAACCTACGCGCAATACGCGTTGGGATGTATAAGGAACGTTACAACCCGGGATACGAATGTCAATTGCACAAAGACGGAACCCATAAGACCATGGACTGTAAGCATTGGCAGGCGTTACCCGAACAAGATCGGAAAGCCTATGCGGATAAGAATGCAGTCTGTCACCGATGCGTGGTAGGAGGACACAAGGTTGAAGAGTGTAAGGAGACACCAATTAAGTTCGGTCAAGGCAAAGGACAGACAATGGCGACAAGCACCATAGGGGCGAAGAAGAGAGGAACGGTACTACTCGGGGTAGTACCAGTGAGGGTAATCGGGGAAGGCGATCAATCAGTAACCACACTGATGCTGGTCGACAGTGGAGCAGCCTTCACATTGGTCGAGAATTGGGTGGCCAAAGAGATAGGATTGAAAATGAGGCCAAGTAGACACAAGAGATGGTAACAACCATCTCTAGCAAAGATGAGGTCCTGGAGATGAGGACTGGACAGTCCGGGATAGCAGAGATAGCACCGGGATGCGATTATGGGGCGACGATCGACCCCATCCAGGTGATAGAGTCGATAAATATCAACGCCAGGTGACCAACCAACATCGAGGTCGAACAATATAGATTCCTGGATAGTATCGACTTCTCAATACCAGAAGTGGACGTTAGAAAGGTATCCATTATAGTAGGAATGGACTGCCCGACCGCCCACGAGAGAATGCAGACGGTCTTTGGCGAAGACAAACAGCGTGACCCGGTCGCAATCTTAACACCATTCGGGTGGACCCTAAGTGGCCCAATCAAAACCAAGATACCGTTTAGGATGTCGGAGACATCAGGGTGCATGTTCGCGGGAACTATGCGGGAGATGGAAGACGAAGGAGCGGAGGAGCAGCTCAGGAGACTGCTTAGACAGGATTTTGAGGGATTGAAAGAGACCGGGGTTGGAACCTCGGTAGAAGATAAGCAGGCTTTACAAAGCGTAAAGGAGTCGATGACATGCGACGAGGGGCGGTATACCATAGGGATGGTATGGAAACAACCGAAACTACCGCTACCCGACAACAAAGAATGGTACTCACGAGGCTTCGTAAGTTGAAGCAAACGCTAAAACGGAGCCCCGAAAAGAATGAGTACATTCATAAGACGATTAGGAAGTATGTTGAGAAAGGATGGGCCGTGGAGTTACCGGTCGACGAACCCAACACGGACAGGACCTACTACCTACCACTTCACGTGGCTCTAGATCCGAAGAAAGGTAAACTACGGATGGTAGTTGACGCATCAGCTAAGACTAACGGCAAATGCCTAAACGATTATCTGTTAGAGGGACCCAATATCTACAACGCAGGGATCGAGGTCCTACTCAGATTCAGAAATGGGAAGCACGCCTTCACATGCGACATTGAAGGCATGTTCAACCAAGTCCGTGTTACGGAGGAGGATAGTGACAGCCAGCGCTTCCTATGGTACAACGGCAATGAGGAACCGTCGACAATACCGATGTACAAGATGGTGGTGCAGAATATGGGGGCCAAGTTGTCCTCATTTACGACGACTGTGGCTGTGAGGGACACAGTAGAGGGGAAAGAGGAGAGATACAGCGCCAAAGCCATCGATATGATTCGACGCGGCTTCTATGTAGATGACGGGATGGAGCCTGGAAACACGGTTAAAGAACTACTGGATACAGGGCGCAAGGTTCGCGACATCCTGAAAGGATCCGGGTTTAACCTGACCAAGTTCCAGTCCAGCTCGGAAGAGTTTATGAGAGCCATAGAGGACAGGAGGCCAGAATCAACCATGGATAATCCCACGACCACAAAGGGACAGGACATGGCAAACAAGAGGGTAGAGTCCCAGCAGAAGGCATTAGGGATCGTGTGGAACCGAGAAACAGACGAGTTCGGGTACCAGATGAGCCAAGAGGGCGTGGACATCCACACAAAGAGGGGCTATGTATCGTACATAGCAAGGATATACGATCCCCTAGGCCTAGCCTCCCCACTATTAGTCACGGGGAAGAAAATACTTAAGAAAGTATATAAATTAAAGGATGAGTGGGATACAGAGGTCCCGGGAGAGATCAGCAAGCAGTGGAGCAAGTGGACTGAGAGTTTAGAATGGATGGGGACATACAGCATGCCACGCATGTATTTCCCGGATGGGGACATGACGAATCTGGATCTACACATGTTCTCCGATGCATCATTGGAAGCATATGGAGCGGCACTCTACCTAGTACAACGAGAGGGGGCTCATAAGCCCAGACTTGCATTCAGCAAAGCAAAGTCAACGCCGCCAGATTCAGCATCAGTCCCGAAACTCGAGTTGACAGCAGCGAGGTTAGGGGTAAGGGCCACAGCCTACTTGATGGACACTATTCCCAACATAGTGGAAACACACTATTGGACGGACTCCATGGTAGTGCTTGGTTGGCTACACAATGAGAAGACGAGATACCCTATATTCGTCGCAAATAGGGTGGACGAAATAATAGTGAAGACTGAGTTGGAAAGGTGGCACTACTGCCCAACGGACGAGAATCCAGCAGACTTGTTATCGAGGGGCGTGGCATGCCACACTTTCTTGAAGAAGGAAGTATTGTGGCAGCACGGGCCGCAATTTCTGAACGATAAGACAGCCTGGCCACCGATGAAGAAGGTGGACCCGGGCTTAGAGGAAGTAGTATTAGAGGAAGAGGGAGGAAACTTAGAAGGCAAAGAAATATATAGCCAGATGGTGAGGGAGATCAGGATGTGCAACCAAAAATAGAAGAACTATGCGATAACCCGACGGACAAACTCCTCAGCTACAGCTCAAGTTGGTGCAAGACCAAGAAGTTAGTGGCGTACTGGAGAGCCTTCGGGGATTTCCTCAAGGGAGTCGGCAGAGTCACAAAAAATAGACCAAACATCGATCTGGAGGGAGCGGCCAAGGCCATCATCCGCTACGAACAGAGAAAGAACTACGGCGACGAGGTGGAACGCGTCGGTAAACAGCAGCATTTCCGACGGGACAGTGAGCTGATCGCGCTGTCGCCACAACTCAATGATGATGGGATCTTAATAATGAATTCCAGGGTGCTAAATAACAACAGCATCATTATTCCACCGAAGCCCATCATCATCCCTAATGGATCGCCGATAGTGAACCAGATCATTTGAACCAGATCATATTGCACGGGGGCACCAACCGAACCCTCACGGAGATATGAAGGACCTTTTGGGTCAAACAGTTAAGGAAGAAGGTAAAAGCGGTAGTGGGTCAGTGCCAGACCTGCCGATGGACAAAGAAGGAGCGGGCCATACAGGAGATGGCGCCACTACCGGCCAGTAGGGTGAGACAGCACGACCCGCCATTCACGCACTGCGGTGTGGATATGTTCGGGCCAATGAAGATTAAGGTGATGCGGCACACGGAGAAGCGCTACGGCATTATCTTCGTATGTAACAACACGCGGGCGGTAGGGATAGAACTCGCCCAAGATGCAACTGCATCGGCATTCATCAATGCCCTAGAGAGGTTCAGAGACCGCAAAGGTGGGACGATCGCAGTAATATACTCCGACAACGGAACCAACTTTGTGGGGGCAGAGAACGAGCTGGCAGATGCCTTGGACATCCTGGAAGGGGAGGAAGTCAGGGCAGCCATGAGAAGACGACAGGTAAAGTGGGAGAGGAGGACGCCGTATGCTCCGCATACTCTAGGATGCGTAGAGAGACTCGTGGGTAGTTCCAAGCGTCCAATGACGAAGTTGATGAACACCCACATGGTAACAGATGATGTACTAAGGACGGTACTGGCAAAGTGCGAGGGTATCATTAATAGCAGACCGCTATATCCAGAAAATGATGACCCAGAGTCATTAGATGTGCTGACGCCCAGTCATTTTCTAATGGAGAGGCCGGCAACCATCGACATGCGGGGTGTAGACCCAGACGATATACACTCTCGCCAGAGTTGGAAAGTCGCTAAGGCGATAAGCGCGGAGTACTGGAGGAGGTGGGTCGAGGAATATCTACCCACGCTTCATAGGAGGAGCAACTGGAGAAATACCACTAGGGAGTTGAAAGAGGGTGATCTGGTGATCTGGTGATCGTCACGGACGACACCATCATCAACAACCAATGGAGATTGTCGAGAGTTGTGGGCACTTACTCCGACGAGGACGGAAGAGTCCGATCGGTAGAAGTGCGGATAGGTGGTAAGATAGGAGCGAAAGATAGGAAGACCTACAGGAGGGCTGTAGGAAAGTGCTGCCTGCTAGAGGGCGCACCGTAGAGTTTAGTCGTCCAAGTGTTGGACTGAGGGGGGTGAGATTGAGGGCGAGACGCCCTTCCCACACACAAAATATAAAAAAAATTAATAAAATAAATAAAGAAAGAGAAAGAAAAAATAATAGTACGTAGTAGGTACGTAGTAAGTAAGTAGGCAGATAGAAGTTAGTAAGAGATAGTCAGTAAGAGGGTACGTAGTACCGGTTAGTAAGAGTTAGTAGAAGTTAGGGTATAAGTTGTGTAAAGCGTAGTAGTTAATAAGAAGTTAGTAGTAGCAAGAAGTTAGTAAGTAGTAAGAAGTAAGAGGAAGTTAGTTAGAGATCAGGGAGAGTGGTATAGAGACATACCACGGGAGTAAGAGGGTACGTAGTACCGTTAGAGTAGAAGCACAGGGAGTGTGGTATAGAGACATGCCACGGGAGTAAGAGGGTACGTAGTACCATTAGAGTAGAAGCACATGGAGTGTGGTATAGAGACATACCACGGGAGTAAGAGGGTACGTGGTACCGAGAGAGTTAGAAATTAAAAAAAATCAGGGAGTGTGGTATAGAGACATACCACGGGAGTAAGAGGGTACATAGTACCGTTAGAGGTAGAGAGTTAGTTTGAGTTAGTAGAATTAGAGAGTTAGTAGAGTTTGAGTTTGTAGAATTAGTGAAGTTAATAGTTAGTAAGAAGTTAGCAAGAGAGTTACGTAGTAAGAAGTAAGTAGAGAGGTAAGTACGAAATGATAGCACAGAACAGGGGCAAATAGAGATAAAATAAAACAAAATTAAAATAAAATGAAGAATATCATCAGGATCACCTCCGAACTACAGAAGAGCCTTCAAGGTGGCCTTCGAAGGTCTGGTAGACCACCCGGGGCTGAAGGGCGAGTCGGTGTAATACAACAGCCGGCATCTAGTAGACAGGGAGGTGGATACACATAACAAAGGTGGAAAAGTTGGAAGCGGATAGACTTGGGGGGAAGCGACTGGAAGAAGTCCCCAGGCGAGAAAGGCGGAGAGAGAGTAGTGAGTAATAGGAATGAAACGCGTTATGTAAACGAGCACATAATATAATATATATAATGATAATAATTATAATCTTATAATAATTATATAATAATTCGTATATATATTATACAGTATGTACCCTAGTCAAGTCCAGCCTTTCCCAATTAGCTACTGGGACTGGGGATTAATTGACTAGGGCGACAGGACGGGACTTGGACGGCTTCCACTAACATGATTATATGTATATATAATTATATATATATATATATGTATATATATGTATATATATATATAGTATATATAATTATATAATAATTCGTATATATATTATACAGTATGAACCCTAGTCAAGTACAGCCTTTCCCAATTAGCTACTGGGACTGGGGATTAATTGACTAGGCGACAGGACGGGACTTGGACGGCTCCCACTAACATGAGCGCTCATGTGTGGTGCCCGATAAGCATGTAAAGGATGAAAGCGAGAAGGGAATCAGGGGGAAGAACGGAGAGGAGGTTTTTTGATAGGATGAGGGAAAGTAAGGCGAGTGCAATTCAAGTGTGGGGGGGGGGGGGGAGGAGTAAGAGGTAGAGCGAGGGACAGGGAGGTCCGAGAGTTAGGGTGGAAGAGAAGTTAGAGTCAGTTAGAGCGGAGTTAGAGTGGAGAGAGTGTTGGGGAAACAAAAATTGTGCGAGAGAGACCCACAATTGGCCCGACACGGGATGCCAGATGTCTTGGTGCAAGATAGATGAAGTTGCACCAAGACTGGGTAGCGTTATCATACCCATAGGGAGCGGCCTGGAAAGCCGGCTCCGAAGAAAAATAACTCCACCCCACACCCGATAATAGACCGGGTTCCAGCGGAATTGAAGCGCACTTGAGGTAGATGCTATCTTCTTACCGGGAAGATAGCATGGGGGGGAGTGTTAACGGATTCAATTCCGCTAACCACCCCATAAAGTTGGGAAACGGCACCTTTGAGCAATATTGGGGAATACGAGATTGATTACCAATCAACCTCGTATCACCCCCAATAAACGGGGATGACAAACCCCGGAGGGGAAAGTAACAGCAGTGGGGGGGGGGGGGGGGGAACACTCCCACAGAGTTGAGGGTGAGAATTAGGTTATCGGCCAATGGGAGCCAAGAAACGCATCCGCTGAGTACAATGGCCATAGGTAATGTAGATATATAATATTACCGGTTAGTGCCCAAGATTCAGTTATCTCAGTTGCTCAGGGCAGTACGGCAACACTTTACACCGTCATCGCCGTCACCAACTATTGTATTTTTACCGGTACTTACAGTCAATTCAGTTATCTCATGCTATCTGTTATTTCACTATTGTATACTATATATTTTACCGCTTATCAAGAATATCGGAACAACAAACTTTATCTTTTTCCATCAAATGGTGCAGCCCTTGACGCGTAAATAAACCAAACTCGGTCGGGATCCTCTGATCCCGTCACAATGGTGACGATCCACAAATTCGCATTCGATTAGTCAGATTTATATAATTTATCTTATTTCCAGCCAAAATAGAATCATATTGATGAATTTACAAAAATTTATTATAATTTTAAGACTTTATAATTGGTATTTGAAATTTTATATCTTTTCAAAAAGGTAATAATACACACAAAAAGCAATTTAAGTGTAGTTAAATTTTGATGTTATTTGTTGTTTAAAAATGTGTCAGCATTGTATTGGTTGTGAGTGTTTTATTGAGTGATTAATTTTGTGATTACTTAAAGTAATTGTTTTGTATTGAGAAGGAACCTGTAAGCGGATTCAATTCCCTTCATTCTCCACCCTAAAATGGGACCAGTGGCATTTTACTAATATAGTCGGCGATACGAGATTACCAATAATAATCTCGCCTCATAACAAACTCGGGGGGGGGGGGGGGGCAACACAGGCCCTAAAGCTACAGAGAGAGGTGAGAGGTCAAACCACCTCAAAGGGAGAACCCAGCTAGTCAAGGGAATGGGGTAACACTTACAGGGAGTGCCAAAGTGACAATTAGTATATAAGCCAATAGCGGGCAGGGGAGCATGTGGGGAAAGATAGGAAAGCATCCATTGGATAGCGAAGGCCAAAGTAGAGTAGAGGAGAAACCAATATGAATGTGTATCAATCATATAGTTACTCTGATTACTGGTTTACCGGTCAGTTCATTGATCACAGAGTAGCAGACTGGATATAGTTTTAAAACCATCACTTTATACACTGCTGTTATAATTCTGTATTGCAATTTCAATCATATACTGTTATAAATTCTGTGCTATTATCATTGAAACATTAACATCGAGAAACACAAACTCTGTTATTTTCCCGACGGCCTTCAGCCACAGATAAGTTCAGCAGCCCAGCAGAAAGTGATGCGTATAACCTAACCCGGTCGGGATCCTTGAACTCGATCCCATCACAACTAAAACTGTGACCGCAACACAATGAGATCGAGATGAGCGAACAGAGGCCCCGAGAACAGGAGGGAGAAAGAACGCCGCCGCAGACCCCGGACGACACCAACCAAACGATACCCAAGCGGAGGATGGCCGACAACTACGAGGAGGGAAAGACAACAACAAGTCAACGCGCGACGACGACGGCGGTCGGAGTACCGAAGTCGCCGGCCAGCCACAGGCCAAGGGCGACGGATGGCCCACCGGAACGGCGACGGTGGGGCCGCCGGTACGACGCCGGACGAGGAGGGAAGGTAGAGTCAACAATGAGGACAACGCCACCCCAAGAAACTACTTAAAGAGGCTAAGGAGGGGAGAAAGGTAGACCAGCCTAGACTATACCCGAGGCTGGGTGAGTCGAATAAACATTTTCGTTACTTAGTCCATTTTGGACATGGAGAACTGGCGAGTGAGAGAGCGAGGGGGGTCGCCACAGAACTGTTTGAATTATGGCGGTCCGAGGTAATGGAGCCAGATGTAGTATACATAGGGCCTTACTTAGTGGATGCTAGGGGAATTAAGTTAGTGGGATGGGTGGACCCGCACGACAGCGAATCCGAGGTTAACCCCGAGGATTCGGTGTCGTTGGTTAGTAAGAACCCCAGTAAACAGGGGAATATTAGCAGGACAGAAAGGCGACGGGAGTCCGTCGCGACCGATAAGTCCGCTACATCCTCCGCGAAAGCAAGAAGTGTGTTAGAGATAGATCTGGCGTGTCAACTAGACATTGTGGTGCTGGATCAAAAGGAACTGGAAAGGCAGTTAGATGAGGGAACTGCGCTATTAGAGAGGGAGAGAGAATTAGTGAGAGAGTGTAAAGAGAGGGCCGAGAGGGTGGCGAGAAACTTTAGAGAGGGTGCGGAGAGGGAAATAAGTGAATGTAAAGAACGGGAGGCGAACGAGCGCAAAGAGCGAGAGGTGAGAGAGGCGAACGAGTGCAAAGAGGGAGAGGTGAGAGAGGCAACGAGGATTGAGAGAGAAACGAACGAGCCCAAAGAGCGTGAGGCAAAGAGGACTGAGAGGGTTGCGAGAGAGGCAGAGTTAGCCGACCAAAGTATGAGGGGGGATAGAGAGAGAGAGAGCACGGGCAGACGTATGCGAGATGATATGCATACCCGGCTGAGGGGGTTAATGCAATATCAAGCGAAGCAAAAGCGCCGATTAGAACTGGCAAAAATGGGATTATCGGAGAGTGAGGCTGGTTCGGGTAGTATTTACGAAGAACCAGAGGTAATGGAAACCTTTGTTAATCTCCCACTTACAGGTACCGGACGGCAGAACAGACAGGACATTAAATAACCCCGAGGAAATTAATCAAAATAATATCATTAGTAACAGTGTAACGAATCAGGGCGAAATTAATAACGGTACGGTTAATATAAACGTAGGGGGAATGAAAGAACCAGCCAACGAGACCCTGCAAGGCCACGCAGTTGCACAGGGAGTAGCGGGGGTGAGTCAACCCAACGAGAGCCTGCAAGGCCACGCAGTTGCACAGGGAGTAGCGGGGGTGAGTCAACCCAACGAGAGCCTGCAAGGCCACGCAGTTGCACAGGGAGAAGCGGGGGTAAATAAACCCAGAGAGGGTAGAGATAATGCGTCGACTAGAGGGGGGCGTAGGGGCGAAGTAAGAGGTGACGGATGGGGGGGGGGGGGCTATGGGCACCCCACCACAAGTGATTAGTGGTGAGAGGGGGGGTGGGGGGGTGGGGTGGGGGTTGGGGGGAGGTGGGGGGGCAGAGAATGTCCCACAAGCGTCAACGGGAAATGTGTGCGGCAAGTTAAGTGAGCCGTGGCACCCAACGGCGGGCGAGAGGGGGGGGGGGGGGGGGGGGCGAGAATGTCCAACAAACGTCGGCAGACAATACGCGCGGCGACTTAGGTAAACCGTGGCACCCGACGACAGAGAATAGTAGGGGGATTGCGAATATCCCCAGGACCGTCCAATCGGGCAGAGAGAGAGAGACGTTGGCGCCATGAGCGGGTGAGCGAGAAGATGTCGAGCCCAGTCGGAAGACGGAAGAAGAACAGTGGAATTTATCCAGGAGGTAGAAGAGAGAACTCACGATGAGGAACACCAAACCTCTCAGACCCAAATAAGTCGTGTGACACAGAGATAAGGAGGGGACCGTTACCCCCGATGATATATCCTACACAAGGAAAGTCGACAGGCCCAACAGGACGAACCGCAACCAACAGCAGGGGAGTCTGCACCACAACCATCGAGCGCGCTAGAAGTACAAGCGATAGGAATGGCAACACTCATCGACCCCCCCCCTGCTAAAGAC
>JAUCBJ010002459.1:0-31108 GCA_032718475.1 Nemertoderma westbladi
CCAAATGGGTTAAACAAGTAATACAGTGTAATGTTTGACAGTGACAGCGTTTATGCTGTATTATACTGTATTACCCAGAATAATGCCAAGTAGGCGTTTGTGTTGCAAACAACAATTTTTATTGTTTAATTTGTTTTTTTGTACGTTAATTTTTTTTATTGTTAATTATACTTATTACAGTAACTGTACTGCAATATTAGCAAAAGAAGTAGTCGTATTGCAAACAAGAATTGCAATTTGATTATTTGTTGTTTTCAAATATGCCTTTGTTTTTTTGGAAACAACAATTTGTTTTTTGTTGTACTTTGTTTTGTAAACAGTTATTGAAAATTGTTGTTAATTTTTTTATTGTTAATTATACTTGTAAACTGTAACTGCAATTTTATTATACGCCATTGTAGTAAAATAACATTACACAGCATTACATGCATGCCAAGTGCACTTGACAGTATTATGAGTTTGACCCTCGTTTGCCTCGTTTATTACACTGATTTGCTTCGCAAAATAAAACAAAGTAAACTAACTATATCACAAAGTTTTTCAGACAGACCCTCCGTTAAAAATGCCAGATGGGGGGAAACTGGACGCAATAAAAAATTCATCCCTCTCCAGGGTAAACTCGACGCAAATAACAAACAGCTGATTATTCTCAAAAATAAAACTGTAACCTGTTCTGTTGTGTTTAGTTTATTGTTTTGGTTGAAATAACGTGCCACTGAAACCTGCTCCTTTCCCTAAATTGAGAATTTAACATTGAGGCGGGATATTAATTCGCCAAGATGGGATTTGCGTCCAGTTTTCCCCCGATTAGTACATATCAGTCCAGTTTATGTTCTTATTTAATTGAATTAATTACTTATGTTCACTCTTTGATTTCTTGATTAATTAGTGTTAGATTAGACTATATTTGCTTATTCTGATGGTCTATATTTGCTGAAATTGAGAATAAATTATAAATAAATAAATGCATTGTGTCTGCTTTGTTTTATTTCAATATTCATATTGTTTTAGTGTGAAACGTAATTTGTATAGTAATAAATGTTAAATAATAATTGATATATTACTTTTTTATTCGAAAATGAAAATTTAGGAAATTCCGTAGGTAGATCAGGGTGTATAGATATATAAGACCAGTGAGATTATTAGCCCGCTGATATTCCGTCCGTCCATATAGAGAACGCAGCATATGGAGATAGGAAGGCGTTCATAAAGTATGTCACGCAAATTTTCCAGATTTTTGACACCCCCCCCCCCCCTGTCACAAAGTGTCACGCAAGCTCGACCCCCCTCCCCCTCTTTGACAATTGTAAATTTGTAAGCCTAATACCCCCCCCCCCCCCCCCCCCCCCCCCCCTCTTCCTCAATCACAAAATGTCACATTTATATTTTTAAATTAAATGGTTGAGGCATACTAATCTTTCTAAGAGTGCCTCTTTAAAACTTCGTATACCCTCTAAAACTAAGTAGTTGTAAATATAAATACATTCAAAGCACATGCTAGAAACTTTCTAAGCTTTCAAAGTATATGCATTAAACTTGCTATACTTAGTAGAACTACCTAGTTGCACCTACAGATATGTTAAGTACTTACAACATACTTGGTCCACACCATTGCTAAAACTTAAAAGGCTAGCTTTGCAAATATCGCAAGTTATTTAAATAGGGTCCAACAAGTTTTGGGAAGTATGGCAGAAGCACTATTTGCCCTCTATTTCAGCCAGGACCACCTGGTATCTTACTACCCGGTGTCTGAAGCGAGGTGATCACGTATTATTGGCAGAGACCAACTTGAAGAGACGGTTTTGGTTGACTAGAGTTATTTTGACCACACACCCGACATCAGTTGGTGTAATACGGACTGTGACTGAATAGACAATTGTCGGACGTACTGTAGACAGACCCGTACAACGTCTCGTACTTCCTGAGGAGACTAGAAACGAGACGGGAGATTACAAATCTCCACGTAAACTTCGTAAGTAGTGACTGGGACCCTTGATGGTCGCCACATAGTCCTACCATATTCCTGTACACTGTAGGTTAAAGACAGCGGTGGAAATCCATTGTCTTTATATGTGAACATTGAGGGTAGTACACTTATGTATCACATAGGAGCGGGTTTGTGCGTACAGAAGGAATGTAATTCCACTTGGAACCCACAAGTGAGACAATTTTTCAAAAATTTTTAGATAATCCATTTTGGATTTCGAATTTTTTAAGAAAAACGATTCTCCAGTGGTCGGATTCTAGGATATGGTCGGATGAGACCAACATTAGGGGGGGGGGGGGGGGGGGGGGCAAGAGTGGAGGGAAGGCTTGCGAGCCTTCCGATATGTTTTTGAAAAATAAAAATCGGCCTTCTTCTGAAAGTCGCGTATATTATTTTATATTTTACTCTGACTAATTCTCGACTGCTTTATTTTTTTGGGAAGTGGTTTGGGATTAAAAAGTGGAGTACTTAGACTCACGGCTAGTTTGCCCAAAATCGTTTTTTTATCGGCACATTTTTTTTGGATTAGGAGCCAGTGGGAAATCATGCGGAACCCTAACTCTTAGGCAAATGGGTAGGGGGTTTGGAGCAAAGTTTAGCCAAAAGCCGACACAACTCTAAGTCTCCTCACATCTAACCTCTGTTTGTACTTCCTCTAGTAGAACGTAACGGTATAGATATACGTAACGATACGTAATCGAGATATATAATGTATAATGGCAGAGAGGATCCATAAGGAGCAGAGACAGGGATTCACGCAAGAACAGGAGCACCAGGCACCGTTCAACCGTTATGGAGCCAAGAACTTTTGCGTGTTCAGAGTTGAGAGTAAGGCAAGGAGTACGGCCAAGCTCGCAAAGCCAAAGTCGGATCCAAACGTCACGTGACAGCGATAAAACGCTTACAACAAGAGAACGGAGGAGTTACGAACGGAGTTTAATGCATTATACCCCTACGATACGAGGAATTGTGTGATGCCAGCAACATCTTTGAGGACCCTGACACAGAGATACGTCGATTATACCACATGCTGCAATATCAGATGGCAAGCGAGCCCATATGCCTGCAGCTAGGGACGAATTCGACGGGATGCACCTGTATAGATGCGCTCGAGGACCAGATCCGGAGACTAAGGAAGCGTTCTCCATTTATAACCTCTTCTATAAATGTGGAAGATGTATGCGTGCGCAAGACAACACGATCCCTATGCGCTTGAACCTGGAGAACCCCGAGCCGATATTAGCGCGATGCCCAAAACACCAGAATCTGTGTTATCAGGAAGACGGATACCCATTGACGAATCTGTATCACTCATTCAAAATGAGGGGACCGAAATGTGGGCGAGATTGTGATTTATGAACCCAAACTAGTCAAACCGGACGTCTACAGTATGATAATAGACGACTCCAACAAGTCAACACAGGAGAAGCGGGAAGCTATATAGGGTGTACAAGGCGTATGAGAAAGGCAAGATCGAGGAGTTCGGCAGAAGGCTCGCCGATCAATCAAACTGAACCCAAGGAGATGACACCCGAACTCTTCGATAGCATTACCTTCGCTCAATGTTTGTCGCAGAGACTACATATACCTCACTTTGAGATGACGTGAGAACCCCAACCCCACTCTACTCAAGCGGTAGTGCTGGTCGTGTGGACAACCAACTTTCCTATCAGCATACCGATTAGAGAGGACACGACCTACGAGATTCGTATAGTGGAGCATCCGGAGATGATATTGAACCTGGATTTCCTCCTATCAGTAACGTTTGGCGATGTGTTAGAGGCTGCGGAGTTGCGTAGAATAATAGTTCAGAAAATCTTACGCAATGTGCCTCTACATATTACCGACTTTAAGGAAGTTGATCGCGCGGGGACAGATATCGCACCATGCATCCTGCGAGGATATCTTACGCGGACGATTCGATTATGGATCGGAGTCGGCACGTTTGAGACCGACACCGACATCGCAATCAGTTGGACGGGGAAACCTATTAGCTCTATGATGAGAAATCCATCCGAAGGATAAGGAACCCTACGGACGAATTACTCGACGAATATCTGCTAGAGATATCTGCTCAATCTCTGCTAGAGAACGGAAACATGTTCTACGACAATGAAGGAGGGAGCCATCAGCAGAGCCTCACTTCGAAAACCATCCAAATTCGAGCACCAGATGGAGTGCCGACAGCGGAGCGACCATAAGATGCCGATGCCGGAGGGGATGACACAATGACACGCCATGATTAAGCGGATAGTAAAATCCATGGACCTAGCTTGTAACATAGAGGCTAGGATGTTACCCAAGGTGGTGCACGACGTCATACTCGACACGAGTATCATCAAGATCGGATCCAGTATACTGGAAGATCTCATAAGCGACTTCTCAGGGATGCCCTACACCTTACATGGACACTAGACCATTGTTGCTCTGGGATATAGAGCAAGGGTATTTCCGGGAGTATAACACGCTCAAAACTGGAACCGGCTATATCTCATACCTAATGTTCAGTTGGGATTATAAGGAGAGTAAGAGGCGCAAATATATGGACGTATATGGAGGAGATACCGCTAACGTCAATGAGTCTGAATCACAGTTGAAATGGAGAGGGTGTGTATACTGGGCGATTACCTCACCTCCGCGGATGTTCCTACAATATTGTTTGGCGATAGAGTCATCGGTCAACGTATGTTTCATTGCCGATATAGTGTCTAGGACTCTAAAGTGACATGTCTCGGAGAGGGACATACAGTTTACGAGGAAGGGAGGATGTATACGGAAGTATTTCGCCGATTCCTTCAACCATTCTATAACACCGACGCCCACTGTGATGTTTTCACGCACGTGGGATTCAGCATTTTTCACGACGTATATCTCACCCACGTGGGAAGCCTCGTCGACAGACCATTGATGTTAACGTTAGTACCCTATGATGGGGAATGCCAAGTGGAGATTAAGGACCTAGAAGGATCATGGAAGGCGCGCGCGCCTACTGTTCATCATCCTGATGAAGAAGATCCGACTGAGTCCACGATAATCGATGAGCCATTGCTCAATAGAGGAGAATCTTCTGAGGAAGACGCGAACCGAGATCCTCGAGGTCGAGAAGAGCGACGCCATGGTTTGCGTACTGCCCACGGAGACGAATGTACCGACTGATCCCGATGATGTCATGTGGACGGTAGCGCTCGCCCTATAGGAGACCTCATCTACGAATGCATTTGGCTGAACCAACACCATTTGTGGCAGAATTGGGGCTACAGGGCATCACGCCAAGAAATGTGGAGTAAAGCACCACATCTCTCTACCAGATTTAATGTGCAACTGGTGTGGGGATCAGCTGTCCAGCACATTCTATACCTGTTGGTGCTTTGTGGCTCAATGCACCTACTCTAACATCAAAGCACACAGAGCGTCGGAATGACAACTCCGAGACGAGAGAGTTCGACAAGTTGCGAGTCGAACAGCGAAATCGTGGAGCCTGGCATTTTATCGCTTGGGCATACCGAAGCGCATTGTCATACAAGCACATGACCTCATGTATACTAGACGAGGCGGACGTTTTATGTGAAATTGGTTTTAGGAAAGGAAAGAATACGCCACCCCCCGGAGGATGCACAATACCACATACATAAAGCCCAAAAGGCCAGCCAAAAATATCAAGGATATGGTAAATATCGCTGAGAGGACGACTTCTAAATCGCAGATCCAGATGACCCGAGGCACCGTTTCCCTACCTAGAGAACTGCACGGAGGGACAGGATTCGCTTTGCCCAAACCCATGAGGGTGCAGACGACGTCTGAGACTCTCAAACTCCCTCCAAGCATTGCAGATGCTGCATCTGATACGACTAAGCGAAAGATTGGGATCAGACGAGGATTTCGTGGATTGAGTGCCCGACGGATGTACGAGACTCCAGTCGTTCCATTTCCCAGCGTTCTATAACCGCAGACAGCTCAACGCAGGAGCCCGAGCCCAGTTCGACCTCAGTCACCACTCAACCGTATTAAAGGACTAGGTCGAGCTCGCTCGTCAAAACGTTAAGGAGCGAGATTTGTGGAGAAAGGAAGGCTTGCGTGCTTACTGTTAGCATTAGCGCTCAGAGATGTGGACTAGAGACCATCAGGACGAACATTAAGATCACCGGGAGGACATTTTAGGAATTATTTTAGATTATTGTGTTTTGTTTATATTTGGACTGATAATTGTTGTTACCATGGGAATGCTGCTAAATGAAAACTGACGTGTTTTTGAAAAATAGCTACCATTCAAGAACAATACCTGTTTCTGCACGTGTGAACTTAGCCTTTTAGATTACTTATTTTACTGATTTTAATCTCAAAACACCATTTTATATTGATAAAGTCGGTTACGATATAATATTGGCTATTTCTGTTGGATAATTCTTTGTTAAGGGTTTTGACGCCATCTAGTGCCATTATCTGCATATCCAGCTCGTATAATTGCCTTATTGGCTATGCTCCTTACTGATAAGCTGATATATAAGTACGATTATTTCTGCGGTTTATTCACTCTTTTTGTTATTGTTGGACAGAAGAAGTCGCATTGCCCATGCAGAGGCATTGATCCCCGGTCAGGTTTAATTGACCGGTGGTTATTACAGGCCTAAGAATTTAACTAGAGTTAATAACTCAGTCAACTAAGAGTTAATAATTGAATTATAATTATTTATTGTTATATTGGATATTCTACTGTTAAATTCAATTTGTCATTCTTATTTGCTTAATATATCGCCGATATTACAGAATCAAGGAAGTTTTACACGCGCCACAACAGGTGGGTTGCTGTAATTAAGTATCAGTGATAATCTGGACAATTGTATCAGATTTGTGTGTTGTCATATCTCTGACTTACTAAATAATTAATATATGGCGATATTTCAGACCATTATTGTAAGCAAAGCTCTTATTATTAACTATATCACGATTGAGAGTTGTCACAAATTGAATACTGTAGTGATATCAATATAATTAGACCAAAGACTTGTCACAATACGTTTCCCCTAAAGGGAAACACAATCACCAGACTTGAGTCCTTACATAATTAATTAGTCAGACATTTGCTTGTTATACTGTGTTGTCACACCCTCCCGGTATAGTATCTCAGTCAAATACAATAGATAATCAAATACCGTATTAGACTAAACTAAATATAGAGCAAATCAATACATCGAAGGGAGAAAGGGTAAATAAACAGATACAGGAGCGGCTCTCGGTGACAGGTACACTAGCGCAACTCCGTTCATTGTATCAGACCAGACATTTTGCCTTCATTTTTGCATGGTTTATTAAGTAACAGAAAGAAGTCACAATATATGAAAATTGAGAGTGAAAGAACATATTTTATCAAATGCGCTAACAATACCATTATTTTAAAAATAAATTACCACCTTTTATTGAATATTAGTTTTGGAAAATTTTGGTATACTGAGAGCTAAACCTGTTTTGTTATAACGGTGATATATGGTTCCAAAGATATACCCATGTTTGAAATATTTTTATTTTTCATCATTTTAATCTCATTCCACTCTGTTTCAAAATAATGACTTTAACAAATATTTATATCAATTAAAAACCACTCAAGATGTGACTACAAAGCACTTTAAAATGACAAGTGACATCTAAATTGCATTTCAGATAATACTCCTTCACAGGTTACCATGACTAGCACTACAGATGCAATTGAAGATACCTCCGATATGACACAAACAAATGACTTGACACCTACCACAAAAGAGAGGTTGGTTCTTTTAGTATATTCACTTCAATTTATATATTTATCATAATTTTTACTAGATGATTTCTGCAAAGATGATTCCATCGATAATAACATTTTTGAATACTAAATCCTCTTTATTAATAATAAATACATAATTATGTATGTACGTATTCTTAATGAACATCCATAGTAAATTTACATAGTAAACTGCACAAGTTGTTTATTAAATAGCCTAAATAATTAATCTATATTATATTACCTATCTAAAGTCACAAACGAAGTAAATACGAGATCGGTTAATACCGATCGGGTAGATCGGAGCCCCGCAACCCCGCACCGTCCCCAAAGCCCAGTGCCCGCCATGGGCGCCGCCCACCACGCAGGCAGAGGGAGTTGGAGCGGGTCAGCGCGAGCCACGAGGGTCTCAGCGAGGTGGCGGATTAGGATTTCGGCCTCCTTACACCACACCCCGTCGGTATTCTTGTATTCTATTTTTCTGGTATTCTATTGTACGTATTCTTAATTGGAATGCGATGATGTCATCCGAGCAAATAGAGTATTCTTAGTCGAGTAGGTAATGTATGTGATACAATTATTGCTATTTATTGGAAATCATCTTCATCATCTGAGGTCTGAGTCTGAGGACCTGACTTATGCATAATACTTATTGCTTTACATGAATGTCAGAAGTTAATGACGTGAACGAGCTTCGGTATCGTCTTTTCTGTTCAAAACATGGAGAAATCGAGTCAACCTTGCTGCCACGTTGTAAATATTGTTTAAAGAGAGACACCTATCCCGAGCCAATTACCAATCGTATATACGCTTAGTACCCATCATCAATGTATCTTCTCCCATATGTCTGGGATGGCTGTTAGATGAGGATGATATGGTAATACCTGATTGGATGTATGTTCTACCAGCTCCATAATCTACAGTATCCCCTCTCTCTCTCTCTCTCTATCTCTGCTGTATTGCAATTGTAAACCACCAACATGTATCTGCCGGTTGAGTACAAAACAAAGACCCAAGACTTTACTGCCTGTTCTGTACCCTACAAAACAAAGAGGTGAAGTCGCGTTAGGTCCATAAGAGCGATAAGTCCCATTGCTATTTAAAGGAGCAGGTTAGTAAAAGAGCACTTACTGAGGCGTGTTGGGGGAACCAAAACAATAAATGAAAGTTAACACATGTTAGATGATTATGCAGGTCTTTATAATTGGGTGTTGAGTCTTTGTTTTGTACTCACTCTGTATCTGCCTACAAAACAAACATCAACATCATTGCATTGAGTTGTGCAAATTCAAGTCATGTACCAACAGGAAGGAGGCGAAATTTGAATGAACTGAAGCTCTTGACTTGATTTTTGACTAACATATTTGCACTACTTGTTTTATTCTCACCCCAGGTGACACTTTAAAAATTACCAAAAAAATTTCACGAATGTAATATTGCAGTTCTATAATCGCTTTCAGCATCCAAAAAAACCGCTATATATCGCAAATAAATTAATTTTAGCGAATTATGAAAACTATTGAAAATCTTAGTACGAAAGTACTGGAGATGGGTGCCAGAAAGGGAGCACAGCACGAAAATTAACATGGCCATGTAAATGGCGTTTGCTCTGTTGGATAACCCATTAAATTTTAGGAAAAGTTACGAAATCTCGGTTTTCCAAACAAACCTTACTCAAAGATACAGATTAATTACAAAGTTATACCGGGCGCGTATTCCCAATCCTTACACTACTAGGAACACCTCTTGCATTAACACCTGGGATTGGTTAATGAGTTATTATTAGATTGGACGTTGATATCATGTAAGGAATGGAAATAGGGGTCGAACTAGTGTAAGGTTTTTATAAAGTGCTCCAAACGCTCCAAATAAAATAAACTCTTAAAACCTCTAGATATCTAGATGGCGCGCTAGTGCAGTTCGATGCACACGAATAGCAGACGGACTATTCATACGCAATTACTACTGTACAGTACAGTACTATAATAGGCCTGCTGCATTGAAACTGCACATTGAGATGCTATGCCAGTTTGGTAAAAGTATTTGCCACAACCATGCAATCCACAATTGGCAAGCCAAATGCCGCGTACATTAAGAATTCTATGCCGGCTTATCAACAAAGTTGCACCGCCCCAATTCCTATCCCCCATGACTTTCGCGAGATTAGCTGCATCTTCAAGGCCAGTGTCCTTTAGGAGGCGTCTTAAGAAAGTCATGGGCTGTCCTTCATGCTTATTTATTTTCTCTATGGGGCTACCAAAGCACAATATTGTGCGCAGTGTGGTCCTTATGTGTGGGGGCAGCTCATGCAGCCCTGTATAAACCATAACCCAATGTTCTACTGCCTAGAATAATATCAAATGTTAAGTCTACTCATCTAATACTGTTGGTGTAATAACCTTTACATGATTTCACCCAATTTCTCCATTCCTTACAGCGTTTGGAACACTTTCTACTGTACCTGCAAACTGAGTATAAAACTCTTACACTAGTTCGACCCCTATCTCCATTCCTTACATGATTTTTTACTACTAGTGTAAGGTTTGGGAATACGCCTCCGGGCCCCGAGTAGGATTAAATAAAGAGGATTTGGTATTCAAAAATGTCATTATCGAAGGAATCATCTTTGCAGAAATCATCTAGGAACAATTATGATAAATATATAAATTGAATTGAATATACTAAATTTTCTAACCTCTCTTTTGTGGTAGGTGTCAACTCCCTGTCAAGTCATTTGTTTGTGTCATATTTGAGTCATCTTCAATTGCATCTGTTGTGGTAGTCATGGTAACCTGTGATGGAGTGTTGTCTGAAATGCCATTTAGATGTCACTTGTCATTTTAAAGTGATTTGTGTCACATCTTGATTGTTTTTTATCGGCATAAATATTTGTTATAAATTAATGAAAAATTGATGAAAAATAAAAATATTTCAAACATGGGTATATCTTTGGAACCATATACAGTATCACCGTTATAACAAAACAGGTTTAGCTCTCAGTATACCAAAATTTTCCAAAACTAATACAGTATTCAATAAAATGTGGCATATTGTCAATTAAAATAATCGTATTGTTCTATAATGGTATTTTTCAATAGATGCGATGAATTTATATTGAGTTATTAGAATACTACAGCATGTTTGTTGTTTTACAATTTCCATGACAACCGGTGATAACACCAAGTCAGCTACCGATTCAGATTTGTTATCATATCAAAATTAATGGCCAGAAGCTAGGTCTTCCCAAAAATATAAGTTCCGGGTGGTTACCAAAAAGTATCCCCTATGGTCGCTGGCCCATGGACTAACTGCGATATTAAGTGAAACTGAAGAATGAATCCCAGACTGTAATGTTCAATAGTCTACCGCTAGGGGGCGATAATGTTCTAGAACGTAAATTGCTTGTCATTTTCTTAATTCCTGTCTGTTTGTTTTGAAATTTTGTAGACACCTTCTACAATATAAAATTATACAGGAGAATGAATCCTAGACTGTAATATTCAAATGTCTGCCGCTAGGGGCGATAATGTTCTAGAATGTAAATTGCTTGTCATTTTCTTAATTCCTGTCCGTTTGTCTTGAAATTTTCTACACACTTTCTACAATATGGGTGGGACAAGGTGGACAAACATCTACAACACTCCCAATAATGAATTCAAAATACTAATAAATTCAAATTTTGTTAAAACAAAAATTTTTTGAAAAAAGTTATATTTAACAATAACATTGACTACTGTATATAGTAAGAATTGCTATGATATTATTAATATTTTTTAAAATTATTTTGAAAAGAGCTACCCGATTCACCTTCACATAAATCTCTATAACTTTTTTTGGAAATAGATATTGAGACACCGTTTTTTTTTGTTAAAATCTCTGGAAAATTCTGCATTTCATAGGCCTAATAACTCAAAATCGACCTCCGGTGACATAAGGTCCCTTTTCTCGTGGCCAGCCACGTATGTAGAGAAAACCGAGTTTGTGTGTGTGATGACGTTACTGTCCAGACAGAAGCACATGTATTACTTAATTGCACTTTAACGGGAGAACTTCGAAACAACAGCAGCTTAAATTTTTACTCTTTGTCTACGCAAATTGGCATGGAAGAATACTATAAACTTTGTAAATGTCTACGCTAATGGGCACGGAAGAATACTATAAACTTTGTAAATACATAACCGAGGTACTGGAAATATATAAGTAAGTACAATAGATACAACAATTGAAGAATGGTATTAGTATATTTATATTGAATTGTGATTATCTATTTTTGGACGTTACTCCGTATAAAGTTAAAATTTATGTTATTATTGAAAATTATTGTGACTTTTATTGTGATGTTGGTGAATTATATATTTTGTTTATTTTGTATATTTTTGCGTTTTAATTAGTACGTCAATAAACATATATATATATATAGAATTTGTATGGTTATTGTAGGTAATAATAATTGTTTTTATATATATTATATTTACAAATATACAATGAACTGTATTTATTCAAGGTTATTTTAAATATTGCTATAGTGCAATGGTGGTGCAAAGAATTAGGGGATCCAAACTCAGGGAAAAGAAGCTGTTTTTGTTTGAATAAAAAAACAAAAGGTTTACTATGCTTGAGACAAGAGGTTGTTATTTATAGCAAGATATTAGCACTATTACTATCATAAAATATATAGATCACACATAATTAAGCCAGTGCTATAAACTAAATAATTATGAGAATAAATATGTTTGAATAATATTTGTAGGGTTTGGTAAAGCAATATTAATATGGTTTTGAATTCTTAAACATGTTCATGTTGTCTCCGACAGTGTTTGCCTTACTTATTTCTGCAATTTCTCGCTTTAATTTAGCAGAATATTTAGGTACATCTTTACCGGATTCATTAATTATAAGGTTTCGACCTTCTTTAGGTATAAGTATATATAGTATAATAGGGAGGTGTTTCATTGAAATCTTCATAAGTTTCTCCTAGTAACATAAAACAATTGTGATCTTCAAAGTGTGCATCACGACATTTATTTTCGAGAAATTTAATTGTTTCAACATCATCTTTGGATAAAACAGCGGCATTCCCTGACTGATTATGTTTAACGATAAGATCTCTATTTTGTTTCTTAGCCATTAACCGTATGGATAAATTATATTCAGAATTTTCATGGTCAAAATCTAATCTGGCCAGTTCATCAGGAGTGAAGTTTAAGCCGGAAAAGAAATCAATAGATACTGACTGGAGGATAAGATGTATCATATTCCCAAAGACCAACCCTTTTCTCGCAACCAGCCACATATGCCTTCCCTTTATATGTATGTTGTTACAAAGCCTACTAAAGGGTCTGAGAGAAGAACATAACGATCATGATTTAAAAATGATATTATTATGTGTTTTCAATAATTGTGAAATATGAGAATGTAGGAGCTTTAGTTGTTCTAAGAAGTAACGGGGTATGAAGAAATGGGAATGCTCTTTCTCAACATGGAGCTCCATCAGAGAGCAAGTTAACAACAATATAGGATTTCTTGAATTCTCCAATTTTATTCTCCATAACAGTTTGCATTAGAAACCTTGTGTTCATCGCATTGAGTACGAATGAATCCTGTTCTTGAGTAAACACTGCATACTTATGAGGTTGGATTATCATAGAAAAATCCTGACTAGCCACTTTGAATGGTTGGTTGCTAACATATGTCTTCTTAGATAGAGCCATAATATAAGCAAATAAAATTTGTAATAAAAGTAACTGAAATATAAATATAACAATATAATTAAATACAATGTTAACATCATATAGAATATGGATAAAATGATAAATTTGAAATTTTGTAGTATTTACATCTAAGTAGACCGACCAATCATGATTGGGTGACTTATGTTGAGAGCCAATCAGCTCCGATGGTTTCAGCGGATAAAATTTGATTTGGGTAAATTTTTCAAGACAATGAATCATTAAATCAATTTCATGGATGATTGCGAGCATAATCAACCAGAGCGTGAAATTTGGTCTATACTAAGCAAAGTGATGACGTCAATGATAATAGTGAATGACAAGTCAATAAGACGTCATGTCTGACAATGTAGGTGTTCTATACCATTGATTGGTTGATGATTCATCCAGTGCAATATGTCATACGCACCTTATTGGCTGCTTACTTTCACCAATAAGTAATTTAGAGCCGTCCGGAACCATATAGGGAGCAATTAAGAGCAATAGACCATATGGACCCATACAGGGAGCAATATGTAATATGCAATATGCAATATGAGCAATATGATGCAATAGCGAGCAAAGGGGGCAATAGAGAGCAATAGGCCATATAGGCCAATAGGTCATATAACAAGCAGTAGGGAGCCATAGAGAGTAAAAGGGGCCATAGAGATCGATAGAGAGCAAAAGAAAGCTATAGGCCATAGGGAGCCTTAGAGTTTAATAGGGAGCCAAGGAAATCGATAGGGAGCAAGGATATCATTAGGGAGCAATAGGCCATAAGGAGCCATGGAGGGCAATAGAGAGCTATAAGGGTAATATAGAGCGATAGGGAGAAATAGGAGCCATAGAGAGCCATAGGGAGCAATAGGGAGCCATAGAGATCAATAGAGAGCAATGGGAGCCATAGAGAGCAACAGGGAGTAATAGAGAGCAATGGGAGACATAGACAGCAAAAGGGAGCCATAGAGAGCAATGGGCTATAGGGAGCAATAGGGAGCCATAGAGAGCAATAGGAGCCATAGAGAGCAATATGGAGCCATAGAGAGCAATAGGGAGCCATAGAGAGCAATAGGGAGTAATAGAGAGCAATAGGCAATGGGAGCAATAGGGAGTCATAGAGAGCAATATGGAGCCATAGAGAGCAATAGGGAGCCATAGAGAGCAATGGGCTATAGGGAGCAATAGGGAGTAATAGAGAGCAATAGGCAATGGGAGCAATAGGGAGTCATAGAGAGCAATATGGAGCCATAGAGAGCAATAGGGAGTAATAGAGAGCAATAGGCAATGGGAGCAATAGGGAGTCATATGGAGCAATGGCCCATAGGGAGCTATAGGGAGCGAGTGGGGGGGGGGGGGGGGGGGGTTGATACAGAAACGGGCAAAAGCACACTACTAACATAACACGAACCACACCGCGTTTGTATGACTCAGGGACGCATGCCCAGTATCTGTAGGCTTGCGGTACCACGCAGTTGAGAGTGCGTGACTCGTACGTGTCACAACCATATCGAGAAAGGACAAGCGACCCTGTTCCTCCAACTCAAGGGTAAACTTGAGATTCGGATGGAGGTCATTGACCTCCCTCGACTTCTCAGTAGGGTTGTTACTTCCAACACTGAACATGTCGTCGACGTACCTCGTACAGAGCCTGGTCCCCACAGTGATCTGCGCATCGAACTGTGAGAGAAAGATGTTGGCGAGTCTGGGACCCAAAGGGGACCCCATAGCGACACCATGTTTCTGACAGACGTAGTTGCCATGGTGATCTAGGAATACAACATCCTTGGTAGCCAACAGCATCAGACGAATAAATTGGTCCTTGCTGATTGGCTGGGTGTCAGGATGTTGCTCATACAGTAGATCAGCAGAGAGCTGCACCGCCTCCCTCAGTGGGACCTTAGGGAATAAACTCACAACGTCCAGTGAGTAGAGACGTTCCGTGGGTTCTACATCCAGTTCAGCGAGAAGTTTCTTTAGTAATTTCTTTAGTAAATATCATTCGTTTGGGCAGCACGTCCAACATATCTTTGAGGAACTCAGCGATGGGATGGTAAATGCTGCCGGGCATGGAGGTTATTGGACGTAGGGGGACACCAGCCTTGTGGACCTTGGCAAGGCCATATAGCCTTGGCGGAGTGGTATTCTTGTGAGGCAATAGCCTTGCGCAGAGTTCCTTACTCTCCTTCCCCACAATACTAATGACCTCGTAACAAATAACCTATGCCCTCAGACGGTAGATATCAATGCTAACAACACTGGGACGACCTGGTGGGGGACCAAACTTAGTAGGGTCAGCAATACGCGTGTCAGCCCGGGCGAGGTATAACTCCTTCCTCATCACACAGTATCCATTCCCCTTGTTGAACGGCACAGCAATCAATGCCTGGTGCTTCAGGTAATGCGCCATTGTAGCAACAGCATCAGACTGCCGGTGGAGGCGCATCAACCTGGCGTAATTGTGGGGATGGTGTGACACACTTACTCTATCAGCATCGGTGGTGTGGGTGAAATAGTCCACATGGGAGTAGAAGAGTGCGGTGTCAAACTTGGTTTTGGCCGGATTCTTGGCCCCAACTCTGAGCACTGACTGCACCATCTCAGACAACACTATCACATCTTCACACTGGACTGTGCCTTTGACAATAAGTATAAGGGCATCCCTAGGCTCCCTGCCCACCACCTAAATTTTTCGTCATGGCCAGCCCTCCTCTGCTCTAGTTTACCCTCGCACCAGATGTGTGCCTGGTGGACAGCATCCTCGAGCAGCTTCGTGTGTTCGCGCTTTTAGACCTTTAACAGTTTAACCCATTAATTTACGTGTCTTATGATGTCTGACAGCCCGTACAGATGAACACAGTCTAAGCCAGTCTAGCGCGGTGTATGACCCACCGGAGGAGGGAGACTGGATTCGATGGCAGAAAGTCGTAGGAACAAGACGTAGGATACTTTGTATTATTTGATCGAGCTTTACTATATAATCTCCAAACACTATGCTTATTTTAAGCTAAATACTGACAGTTCCTTTCAGATGCTGCGCTCTAAATACTACGCAGAGATATGACTTATACTAATTACAACGGGTGGTCATGAGAATGCACGCACAATGATTACATTCTTTAGGAATGTATAATTATTCGCTCGCACTCACACAACTGACAATGGTACTGAAACACTCTAATTTGCCGACTATCACCAATTTTACTCGCATATTATAAGAACTTTAACTCACGTACTGTACGTTGAGGACTATGAAACAGCATAAACTCATACAAACCACTGTTATTTGAACTATGCAATTGTGAATTGTAAACCCCTCCGCTCACCTCAATGATCATGAAAACCAGGAGTATTCTCCAATCATTAACATTAATCAATATACGTAACAAATCGCAGTGTTATAACAATATAAACAATATAAATTACGCGGTATGCGTGCGACATTTAAGGGGGGGTGGGGGGGGGGGGGGGGGAAGGCCAAAGAGCAACAAAAATTGAAATTTAAAATTTTTTTGTATCCCTCTAGCGGCGATTGGCGGAATTAAATATTTCACTAAAAACATCACTAGTCCCTTAATATTAATCGAATTTTTTTGAAACCAACTTTTTTGGACTCAGCACCATTGTTTCTACAAAAATTATCCAGCCGATTTTTTAAATTATTAATTTTTAAGTAAATTAATTAAATTTATTAATTATAATTAATAATTAGTATTAAAAAAAAAAAATTAATAAAATTAATTAAAATTTTCAATAATATTAAAAAAAAAATTTTTTTCGAAAAAGTGCTGGATAATTTTTCAAGATGTTCAAAAAACCTTTCAAACGAGCCATAAATTATCGAATTTGGGTGAAAAACGGCGGAGGAGTAGTATTTTGAAAAATGGAAATATCGTGAAATGTAATTCCGAGATAATTTGCTTTAAAATTTGAACCTTCCTGCTCAAACCTGACTGTCTGTAGCAGGTTAATCGGTCAGTAATGTTTGACACTATGGCTTCATACAAACTCACGAAAATGATCAATATGGGGGGTTTTCGGGGTCGGTGATTTCATTTCTGACGTCAGTTTTAATGTTTGGTGGCATCTAATATGTCTGTCTGACAGCATGTCTGTCTGTCTGTCTTCTAAATTTTGACGGACAAACTGATAGACGGAAAGACAGCGATAACTCGAGAACTAAAAAAGATCTCGCCAAACTGTTTCAAGATTTGAACTCCCCAATAAATTCGGCATCAGGTGAAATAGAAAACCAAAAATGTGAAAATTTTACCAAAGGATGGGGTACCCCCCCCCCCCCCCCCCCCCCTTAATCATCAGTCAGATGTCAGAAAGTAAGGAATGGACGAGAGATAATTCATTGTGATCTGTAATTCCCTGACTATCTAGCCTCATGGTCTTTTGGGCAAAGTCAGAAAATGAATAAACACTCACACTCAAGGGCTGCAAGAATATTCTTGCCTCAAGTAGTTCACAAAGCATGAATCATATCGAACGTCGTAGAACGTATGGAACATGCAAGAACTCCCAAGCAGGGACCAGTTTCCATGCTATCAACCCGTAACCAATGGATCCGGTAATGCACTCTATGGGGTGACGTAGGAGGGAAAAAGTACACTGATTGGACGGTGACTAACAAAGAAGTACATAATCAATAAGAATAATATCCAATGGCTGGTGATTTCGTAATCTGAGCATTTGGGATTTCTGTGGGAATGTAGGGGAAAGTGTTATACTTGGAATAAACGCCGGAGGGAGTAAGTTTACATCAGTTCATAAAATACAAAGTTCTTGAGAGTTTTTCAAGGGTTTAGAGTAACCAGCGCATTGTGTAAAATGGGGACATTTTGGCCACAAAAGCTTTAACACCGCTCCCAGAAAAAGGGATTTAGGTCTATAAAATATACATAGAGTCACAATTTCTTAATATTATAACTACTCAAAACAATCGATCTTTCTTTCTGGGATGACATTTACGTAGTTTCTTGAACAATTGGGAGGTGGTTGTCTTCTTCCCGGCGCTACGAGCCACTTTACTCAGAGGACTATAACTCCTCGGGGAAGGGTGCAATACAATTGCATCAGAAGGCTTTGGATTGCGGTTGGTGTATCCGCTGGTCGAGGTAACTGGTTGGTCGAGATAAGTCTCTCGCAGGAACTCCAGATATTCGTAAAAGTTCGTGTGTTTATCGGGTTCTTCCACATCTTCTCTTTCGAGCTGATTTCTAATACAACTTTCATGCTCGATACGCGGTTTGTCGTTTCGACTCCGTTGTGCGTGAAACTTAAATAAAACCATCTCTGTCTCTATATCCAAGGCATCAGTATCGTGTAGGTTGATAGGAAGACCAGTAGTTAAGAAATCCATATACGTACCATCATGATGCATATAGCGCGAGGTGAATTTTCGATAATCGAGTTCTCGTTTAAGTTGTTCCTCGGTCATCGGTGGTTCGATGTAACATCCATCATCTTGACTAGCGTCACCGCTCAACAAACTATTGAGAAATGCTTGTAGAGGTTGCGTATATCTCTCATTAATACCAAGGTATTCCTCTATCAATTCAGTCATTGTAGGGGAGTTTATAGAGTTTATAGGTAAGGCTAGCGAGCGTCGCTGCCTCAGAGGTTACCCTCCAACCTGCCCCCGGACAGCCTGAGATCCTCAGAGCTGATGTACCACTGTCGCTATGTTTATGCCAACGGAGTAGCTAAAAAATGACAACGATAATCAGCGCAAGTCACTCCACTGTCCGTCCCAAGGGCTCCAAGATGCTTGAGATACTGGTCGCAGATACTTGAGATACTCGTACATAATAACACGTCAGTACTGATAAATGAATATAGCAGAAAATACAGGTTAATTGTTACCTGTATGGTGGTGGCGGTCATTAACTATGACCGGTCTGCACTGACTGAATAACTCAACTGACCGGTAAATCAGTAACGTAAGATAATATATGGCTAACACACATTGAATATTGGTTTCACCTCCTACTGTACTCTGGCCCTCTACCCAATGGATGCTTTCCTGTTCCTAATCATGTGCTTCCCTCCCCACTATTGGCTAATATATTAATTGTCACTTTGGCACTCCCTGTGAGTGTTTCCCCCTGCTGCTAGCCTCTACTAGCTTTTCTCTCTTCGAGGTGGTTTGACCTCTCACCTTTCTCTGTGGCTTTGGGCCTTGTGTCGCCCCCCCCCCCCCCCCAATGTTGGTTATGAGACGAGATTAATATTTGTAATCTCGTATCCCCAACATATTGCTAAAATGCCACTGGTCCCATTTTCTGGTGGGTAATGAAGTGGAATTGAATCCGCTTACATTTTAAGACTATGGCGTCGGATGGCGTTAAAAAGGCGCTAAGTACCAGTTCTATCAAACTGAGGAAATTGCATTAATTCAAACTTAGTTATCACATGAAGTTAGGTCATTTTAAACGGCACCGTTTAAAAGGGCCTAACTCTGAATCGACAAAACCATGTAGAGTTAGGCCATTTTAAATGGCACCGTTTAAAATGGCCTAACTCTGAACCCATAATACCATGTAGAGTTAGGCCATTTTAAAAGGTGCCGTTTAAAATGACCTAACTATGTATGGATAAAATCATGTAGAGTTGGGCCATTTTAAACGGCGCCATTTAAAATGGCCTAACTCTGAACTTATATAATCAATCTGAGTTAGGCCATATTAAACAGTGCCGTTTAAAATGACCTAAGTATGTATTGATAAAATCATTAAATATAAACTGTTTAGGCCAATCGTCGGTATCGGGTCAAGTGTTCACCCTCTTAAAACTGATTCCGTATTCCATCGTTTATACCCACCCTAATCGCACGTTTAGGTTATTTTTTTGTTACAGGCTGTTGTTACAGCCTCTTAGGTTGTTAGAAATAAATAGACAAAAAATAAATATGAAGATTGAAGACTTTAATTATATCCAACGGATATGCATAATTGTTTAAAAATATTGTAAAAAATAAATTAATAAATTAAAACTAAAAGATCCAATAAATAATTAACATACTCAACATACTTAGTGTTCCATCATACAAGAAAGCGAAGCTGGAAATTTTCAGATCATTATGTTAATTGTTGATTAAAGTGTACGCCGAAGGTTAGTATAAATTAAATTACAATTTTAAACGTTGCTGTTTAAAATGGCCTATCTGTAAATTGACAAAATTCTTTAGAGTTGGGGAATTTTAAACAGCACCATTTAAAATGGCCTAAGTCTAGATGCTTCAAATTTATTATTAAATTACAAATGAAATTAAATTATTTAATTGTACTGGCTCGGAACGTTGAAAATTTATATATTTCATTTTCAAAAATAGAGCGGCAAATAAATAAAAAGTGCAAATTTTTCCAGCTTTCCAGTGATATTTATATCAAAATTTATATATATCATTTTTATCAAAAAAATCACTTAGCGCCTTTTTAACGCCACCCGACGATGGTATGATAATAATATTGGAATAAGCAATGTCAGTGAGAAGAGGCAAGTCGTTTCCAAGGTCTACCCAGAGCTTGGTTTAGCCGAGACACGAGGATCTGAACTTTGCATTCCTAATACTCTACGTTACTCTACGTATTGTACTTTAGCAAGTACGACATCTTACTGTAATCACGCATTTAGAATAATATACGGACAGAAAGGAAGGGATATAAAGAATTTATTTTCCGTCATTATCTAAATATATTGTAGACTAATAAATTTAACTAATATTATTTACAAGGTTATTCTAATGATTATAATTAAATAAAACGATTATAATAATATAAAATTACATAATAAAACATACATAAAGACAAATAATCAGAAAAATAAATAGTCTTGCGCCCGCTCCCCTAACTAAAAGTCAGTTAGTTGCTGGATGTTCATTTAATCTGGGAGGTGGTCGTAGGGAGAGTTTCTTGTTTACCATAATTTCCAGACAACTCCCTGTCCCGTTCTAGGAGACATAGACGACCAACGGGGTGGTTTAATTGCTGCGTCTCGAAGACGATTCCTTTCTTCTTATAGTTTCGTCACATCACAATGAGTTCTACTGATAGCACTAAACTGTTGTTGGATATATGGGTCTCGATGATACAACCTATCTGCCACCTCTTGCAGGGTAGATCCGAATCCACTATTAAAATCATGTCTCCGGAACTGACATTTTCTTGCTGCGCTACCGGCTTCTTCAGTAGAAAGTGCGTGGGTTTTAGCGCTTCTAGGGAATCGGGACTGGAAGAGACTGGCATGAGCGGTCTCTCGTTCAGGTAGGTGGCGATTTCCTCCATGAGAGTTCGTAGGAGTTCATCAGTAAGGTACGCGCGGCACGGCACTACAAAGTTAAACGCGGTCTTCACGCTGCATATAAGTCTCTCCCAACTTCCTCCACACCATGGAGCATTGGCGGCATTGAAAGTTGGACGCTGTCACTCTCAGCTGATCATCTACCTGTCGATGGTTCCAATCATTTACATAAGCCTTTATCTCGTTATTGGCCCTGATAAAGTTGGTACCTTTATCTGATCGCATGGTGTTACTAGTCCCAAAGCGAGCGATTTGTCGGCGTAGGCTGAGTATGAAACTATTAGTAGATAAATCATTTACCATGTCTAGATGAATCGCTCTACAAGTCATACAAACAAATATAACGCACCATCGCTTGACTATAGTTCGAGCGCGATACACTTCAATAGGGCCAAATAAATCCACACCAGCGTTAGTAAAGGGTGGTTCATAACAGCTTACTTTTTCCTTACTCTTCCCTTACTTTTTAGGTAATTCTACCTCTTGCTGGGTTAAAGGCCTACTAAATGCTTTCCTATAGGGCAGGCATATGCAGTTCCTAAGAACTTGGTTTAGCGCTTGAAACGGCTTATAAAAATAATAGCGCGTTCTAACTTCGCTAAGAACTCATTCCCTACCGGCATGATAAAGATTGTTATGGACATCTACAATCATCAATCATCATCATCTAATTAATGTTATTTATTAATTGAGGGAAAGAAACAAGTTACAGTGGAATGTTATTCTAACTAAAACGAACACAGGTTACATTTTCATATTTCCTGTTGTCGGTAGTGGTTGTCGGTTGGCGTAGCGTTCATACCCCTGGTAGTGCAAATATTATAATGAAAAATCACCACAAAATCGAATTGATTTTATGACCATATGGGTTTTTTAACTGAGTAAACTGAACTGAATGAAATGACACCAACCGGTAATATATATTGCACTGGTTGGCCGTATTACATTACTCAGTGGATGCCTTCCCCCCATTGGCTAATAACTCATTTCTCACCCTCCCATCTCTCTGGGAGTGTTTCCCCCTGCTGCTATCACTCTCTCCCTCCCAGAGGTGTAACCTCTGACCCCCGCTGTGTGTGTATCCCTTTGGGGTTTGTCGCCCCGCTTATTGGGGTGATACAAGGTTGATTGGTAATCAACCTTGTACTCCCAATATTGCTTAAAGCCAACTTTGTGGGGTGGTTAGTGGAATTGAATTCGCTAACACTCCCCCCCATGCTATCTTCCCGGTGAGAAGATAGCATCCACCTATAGTGCGCTACAATTCCGCTGGATCCCGATCTACCATCGGGTGTGAGGTGGGGCTATTTTTCTCGGAGCCGGCTTTCCAGGCCGCTCCCTATGGGTGTGATATTGCTACCCCATCTTGGTACAACTCTACCTATCTTGTACCAAGACATCTGGTGTCCCATGTCGGGCCGATCGTGCGCTTCTCTCACACGACTTTTGTTTCCCCAACACTTTCACCACTCCAACTCCGCTCTATCCCTTACCCCAACTTCTCAACCGCTCCAACTCTTACTCCTCCCCCCCACACTCGAATTGCACTCCTCTCACTGTCCCTCATCCTGTCAAAAAATCTCCTCTCCATTCTCCCCCCGATTCCCATTCTCGCTTTCGTCCCTCACCCACTCATCGGGCCCCACACTTGAGCGCTCATGTTGGTGGGAGCCGTCCAAGTCCCATCCTGTCGCCCTAGTCAATTAATCCCCAGTCCCAGTAGCTAATTGGAAAAGGTTGTGCTTGACTACGGTATATACTTTATAAGATATATATGCGAGTTACTTATATAATTATTATAAGGCTATTATTATCATATATTATATTATATGCTCGTCTACATAACGCGCCTCATTCTCTCTCGGCCTTTCTCGCCTAGCGACTTCTTCCAGTCGCTTCTCCCCAAATCTATCCGCTTCCAACTTCTCCCACGTAATATGTGTATCCACCTCCCTGTCTACTAGATGCCGGCTGTTGTATTACGCCGACTCGCCCTCCAGCCCTGGGTGGTCTACCAGACCTTCGAAGGCCATCTTGAAGGCTTTTCTGTGGTTCGGAGGTGATCCTAATATTCTTGATTTTTATTTTGTTTTGTGCTATTGCCCTATCTATCTTTCTGGCTACTACTTCTATGGTATATTGTGCTCTCTAGTCTCTTACTATATACTATATCTTATACATATCCTCCTTCCACCAATTCTTACTACTAATGGTACCCTACGTACCCTCTTACGAACTAATTATACAGCTAACTACTACTCCTTCTAACCAGTACTACGTACCCTCTTACTAACTAGCTCTACAACTAACTACTACTCTTACTAACCGGTACTACGTACCCTCTTACTAACTTCCAACTCCACTAACTCTTACTAACCGGTACTATGTACCCTCTTACTAACCTCTAACTCCCACTAACTCCTACTAACCGGTACTACGTACCCTCTTACTAACCTCTAACTCCCACTAACTCCTACTAACCAGTACTACGTACCCTCTTACTAACCTCTAACTCTCCCAACTATTGGTACTATGTACCCTCTTACTAACCTCTAACTCTCCCAACTATCGGTACTACGTACCCTCTTACTAACTTCTAACTCTCCCAACTATCGGTACTACATACCCTCTTATTAATTTCTAACTTAACTAACTAGCGGTACTACGTACCCTCCTACTACTTAACTAACTAGCGGTACTACGTACCCTCCTACTACTAACTAACTAGCGGTACTACGTACCCTCTTACTACTAACTTCTATCTGCCTACTTACTGCTTACCTATTATGTACTATTATTATTATTATTTTTTTTTTATGTGTGGGAAGGGCGTCTCGCCCTCAATCCCACCCCCCTCAGTCCAATACTTGGACGACTAAACTCCACTCAACTAAGGTGCTCCCTCTAACAGGCAGCACTTCCCTACAGCCCTCCTGTAGGTCTTCCTATCTTTCGCTCCTATCTTGCCACCTATCCGCACTTCTACCGATCGGACTCTTCCGTCCTCATCGGAGTAAGTGCCCACAACCCTCGCCAACCGCCACTGGTTGTTGATGATGGTATCGTCCGTGACGATCACCAGATCACCCTCCTTTAACTCTCTGTTTGTATTTCTCCATTTGCTCCTCCTATGAACCGTGGGTAGATATTCCTCGACCCACCTCCTCCAATACTCTGCGCTTATCGCCTTAGCGACTTTCCAACTCTGGAGGGAGTGTATGTCGTCTGGGTCTACACCCCGCATGTCGATGGTTGCTGGACTTTCCATTAGAAAATGACTGGGCGTCAGCACATCTAATGACTCATCATTTTCTCATCATTTTCGTCTAATGACGTCATCATTTTCTGGATATAGCGGTCTGCTATTAATGATACCCTCACACTTTGCTAATACTGTTCTTAGTACGTCCTCTGTAACCATGTGGGTGTTCATCAACTTCGTCATCAGAAGCTTTGAACTACCCACGAGTCTCTCGACGCATCCTAGAGTATGTGGAGCATACGGCGTCCTCCTCTCCCACTTCACCTGTCGTCTTCTCATGGCTACCCTGACTTCCTCCCCTTCCAGGATATCCAAGGCCTCTGCCATCTCGTTCTCCGCTCCCACAAAGTTGGTTCTGTTGTCAGAATATATTACTGCGATCGTCCCACCTTTGCGGACTCTGAACCTTTCTAGAGCATTAATGATTGCTGATGCGGTTGCATCTTGGGCGAGTTCTATCCCTACCGCCCGCGTGTTGTTACACACGAAGATAATACTGTAGCGTTTCTCCGTGTGTCGCATCACCCTAATCTTTATCGGCCCGAACATATCCACACCGCAGTGCGTGAATGGCGGGTCGTGCTGTCTCACTCTACTGGCCGGTAGTGGCGCCATCTCCTATATAGCCCGCTCCTTCTTAGCTCGTCGGCAGGTCTGGCACTGCCCCACTACCGCCTTTACCTTCTTTCTCAACTGTTTGACCCAAAAGGTCCTTCGTATCTCCGTGAGGGTCCGGTTGGTGCCCCCGTGCAATGTCGACTTATGGGAGTCCCAGATAATCTGGTGGACTATCGGCGATCCATTAGGGATGATGATGGGCTTTGGTGGGATGACAATACTGTTGTTGTTTAACACCCTAGAGTTCATTACTAGGATCCCGTCATCATTGAGTTGTGGTGACAGCGCGATCAGCTCACTGTCCCGTCGGAGATGCTGTTGTTTACTGACGCATTCCACCTCGTTGCCGTAGTTCTTCCTCTGTTCGTAGCGGATGACTGCCTTGGCCGTTCCCTCCAGATCGATGGTTGTTCTAATTTTTACGTCTTTTCTGACTCCCTTGAGGAAATCCCCGAAGGCTCTCCAGTACACCACTAACTTCTTGGTCTTGTACCAACTAGAGCTGTAGCTAAGGAGTTTGTCCATTGGGTTATCGCACTGTTCTTCTGGTTTTGGTTGCACGTCCCTTATCTCCCTCACCATCTGGCTGTATATATCTTCACCCTCTGAAACTCCCTCTTCTTCCACTAATGCTACTTCCCTGAGCCCGGGTCCACCTTTCTCATCGGCGGCCAGGCTGCCTTATCGTTCAGAAACTGCGGCCCGTGTTGCCACAATACTTCCTTCTTCAAGAAAGTGTGGCGTGCCACGCCCCTCGATAACAAGTCCGCTGGGTTCTCGTCCGTTGGGCAGTAGTGCCACCTTTCTAATTCTGTAGTTGCCCTTATTTCGTCCACCCTATTTGCGACGAATATAGGGTATCTCGTCCTTTCGTTATGTAGCCAACCAAGCACTACCATGGAATCCATCCAGTAGTGTGTCTCCACTATGTTGGGAATAGCGTCCATTAAGTAGGCTGTGGCCCTAACTACTAACCTCGCAGCCATTAACTCGAGTTTCGGAACCGATGCTGAATCTGGTGGCGTCGACTTAGCCTTGCTGAATGCGAGTCTGGGCTTGTGAGCCCCCTCTCGTTGTACTAAGTAGAGTGCCGCTCCGTATGCCTCTAATGACACATCGGAGAACATGTGCAGATCCAGATTCACCATGTCCCCATCCGGGAAATACACGCGTGGCATGCTGTATGTTCCCATCTGCTCTAAACTCTCTGTCCACTTGCACCACAATCCTGTGTCCCAATCTGTGTCCCAATCCTCCTTTAGTTTGTATACTTTCTTGAGTATCTGTTTCCCCGTGACTAGTAATGGGGATGCTAGGCCTAGGGGATCGTATATCCTTGCTATGTACGACACATAGCCCCTCTTTGTGTGGATGTCTGCGCCCTCTTGACTCAACTGGTATTTCAACTCATCTGTCTCTCGGTTCCACACGATCCCTAGTGCCTTCTGTTGGGACTCCACTCTCTTGTTCGCCATGTCCTGTCCCTTGGCTGTCGTGGGATTATCCATGGTCGACTCTGGCCTCCTGTCTTCTATGGCCTTCATGAACTCTTGCGAGCTGGATTGGAACTTGGTTAGGTTGAACCCGGATCCTTTTAGGATGTCGCGAACCTCGCGCCCCGTGTCCAGTAGTTCCTTAACCGTATTCCCAGACTCCATCCCGTCGTCTACATAGAAGCCGCGCCGAATCATATCGACGGCTTTGGCGCTATATTTATTCTCCTTTCCCTTTACTGTGTCTCTTACGGCCACAGTCGACGTAAACGAAGACGACTTGGCTCCCATATTCTGTACTACCATCTTGTACATCGGTATTGTCGACGGTTCCTCGTCGCCGTTGTACCATAAAAAGCGTTGGCTGTCGCTATCCTCTTCCGTTACACGGACTTGGTTGAACATGCCTTCGATGTCGCAGGTGAAGGCGTGTTTCCCATTCCTGAATCTGAGTAGGACCTCGATCCCTGAGTTGTAGATATTGGGACCCTCAGCAGATAATCGTTTAGGCATTTGCCATTGGTTTTAGCCGATGCGACAACTACCATCCGCAGTTTACCTTTCTTCGGGTCTAGAGCCACGTGGAGTGGCAGGTAATAGGTCCTGTCCGTGTTTGTAACTCTACGGCCCATCCTTTCTCGACATACTTCCTAATCGTTTTATGAATGTACTCATTCTTTTCGGGGCTCCGTTTTAGGGTCTGCTTCAATTTACGAAGCCTCGTGAGTACCATTCCTCTATTGTCGGGTAGCGGTAGCTTCGGTAGCTTCCATACCATCCCTATGGTATACCGCCCCTCGTCGCATCTTATCGACTCCTTTACGCTCTGTAGAGCCTGTTTATCTTCTACCGAGGTTCCGACCCCGGTCTCTTTTAATCCCTCAAAATCCTGCCTGAGCAGTCTCTTGAGCTGCTCCTCTGCTCTCTCATCTCCCATATCTTGCATAGTTCCCTCGAACATGCACCCTGATGTCTCCGACATCCTAAATGGTATCTTGCTCTTAATTGGGCCGCTCAGCGTCCACCCGAATGGTGTTAAAATCGCCACCGGGTCACACTGCCTGTCTTCGCCGAAGACCGTTCGCATTCTCTTGTGGGCCGTCGGGCAGTCCATTCCTACTATGATGGATACCTTCCTGACATCCACCTCTGGGATTGAGAAATCGATACTGTCCAGGAATTTATATTGTTCGACCTCGATGTTGGTTGGCCGTCTGGCGTTGATATTTATCGACTCTATCACCTGGATGGGGTCGATGGTCGCCCCATAGTCGCATCTCGGTGCTATCGCAGCTATCCCGCACTGTCCAGTCCTCATCTCCAGGATTTCGTCTTGCTGGAGATGGTTGTTACTGCCATTCTACTTGGCCTCGTTCTCAATCCTATCTCTTCGGCCACCCAATTCTCAACTAAGGTGAAGGCTGCTCCACTGTCGACCAGCATCAGTGTGGTCACTGATCGATTGCCTTCCCCAATCACTCGCACTGGTACTACCCCGAGTAGTACCATTCCTCTTTTCTTTGCCCCTACGGTGCTCGTTGCCATCGTCTGCCCTTTGCCCTGACCGAACTTAATTGGCATTTCTTCGCATTGGTCGGCTCTGTGTCCACCCATCACACATCGAGAACAAATTTCATATCTCCTCGCGTATTCTACCTGATCTTCCCTGGGTAGCGCTTGCCAATACCTGCAGTTCATGGTGTGATGAAGTGCATTTGTATGTAATTGGCATTTGTTCTTTGGGTTATAGCCATCCTTATACAGTGCGCTGCATATCGCACTTGCATTCGTACCTAAGTCCCTACTGTTCTTATTACTTGGGTTCGGCCTACTGGGCATGTTAGGGTTGTGTTTATTGGTGTTGTTATTTTTCCCCTGTCCGCTCCATGATGTGGTCTTACCCCTGGCTACTTGTGGACTAGCAGTCCCCTGCGTCAGCACGTATGGCAGTGACTGTCTGAGCTTTGGCAATGCGTTCGATGCGTTGTTGTGTTCTGGTTTCGGCCTGTGGTAATCAGTCTTTGGTCCCTTTCCCAGGCTATCCTCGCTATAGACTGGGTCCGTTATTATTTCAGCTTCATAGTTTAAGAAGCTCGACATTTCTTCTAAAGCCGGTTCCGCACCCTTCCTCTCTTGAGTGGAGAAGGCGATTTTCCTCCACTTATTGCGCAGCCAGATCGGTAGTGCCTGTGCTATCGTGGTGATGTTATTGGATGCGTTAAGTTCGTATGGCGCGTCCAGCATTTTTAACACGATAAGCGCTTTCTGAACTTTGTTCGCAAATGTCTGTATGCTAATGGGGTTATCCTGTAGGCCACCCGATGTTATGCCTCTCAGGGTTTGCCGGATGATCTTGGCCGGGTGCCCGTATTCCCTGTCTAGCGCCCGCCATGCCATCATGAAGCCGCCCTCGATGCCCTGATACTGCCTCACGATGTTGTATGCTGGGCCTCCTGTATACACTTGCAGATACTTTAGGCACTCCGCCTGCGTCAGGTTCTTCATCAATATTTCATTGCTGTACATGCGCCGAAACTGCAGGTATTCTTCCAGCCTACTTCCATCGAATTGAAATGGCTCTACAGTTGGCAGTTCGATCCTGGTCTTTAAGGCATCGATTAATGTAGCCATTCCCATTGCCTGTGCCTCCAATGGGTTCGATGGATGCTGTACAGATTCTGCCGTTGGGTGCGGTCCGTTCGTCCTATTTGCTGCCCCTCTCTGTGTTGGGTATGTCATAGGGGGTAGCGGCCCCCTCCATATCTCGGTGTCGCATGACCTGTTCTCGTCCAAGGGGTTCGATGTTCTTGTTGCTATTGGAGTATATTGTTGATATTGTGATGGGGGAATGTCACCCTGCCCCCCCCCCCCCCCACCGGTATGTTTGATACTGGGGTTGATGTTAATATATTGGGGCCCATGCACCTATCCGCAATAATTCTCCCCTCCCCTGGATATATGTTATGTCCTTGCATGCTGTAGTCATACTGCTGTGCTGGTACCGGTATAGGCCTATCCACTTCTGGCCTACCTACCGGTATGTACTCCGCGACTTCCGGGTTTAATCCCGTCGTCCGCGCTATCCTATCGCCTACATTATCTCTCCCAGCATGGCCTATGGTATGTGCAGTAAGGCCTACAGTATGTCCTGCAGTCTGTATGTGTCGCTCGGGATCGAAGTTTAATCTTCTCGAATAATCCTCCCCGCGGCTACCATATTCTCGATCGGTAGGTAGATCCCGTCGGGAAGTTTCTCTTCGACCCCCTCCACCGTTCTCATCCTCGTACCAGTACATCGCGTACGCCTCGTCAGGTCGCGTTTCTCCGGGGCGACGGCAATCTCCCAAAGTTCGACCCCACTGACTCTCCGTTCCCATCTCTACTACCGACGGCTCGCTATCCGTCCTCGCTCTCCTGTCGTTCGCAACGACACTTCTTCTACTCTCTTCTCTTCTTCTCCTCTCTGCAGTGCAGTATTCCCGCTCGTGAGATCTCTCGTCGACCTCCCGGTTAAACTCCACTGTTCTTCTTCCCTCTTCTGATTGGGCCCGATGTCTCGTCACTCGCCCTCTCGCGACGTCAACCTGTCTCTCTCTGCTCGATCGCACGCTGCTGGGGATACTCGCAATCCCCCTACTATTCTCCATCGCCGGGTGCTGCGGTTCACCTAATTCGCCCCGCGCATTATCTGCCGACGCCTGTGGGACACTCTTTGCCCCCCCCCCCCTCCCCCTGCTCGCCGCTAATCTCTCGTTTTGGGACTCCTGTAGCCCCCCCCCCACTCGCCACCTATTGCTTCACTATCTCTCACTTCGTTTCTACACCCCTCTCTAGTCGACACACTAACCCTACTGCGGCTGGGTCTATTCACCCCCGCCTCTCCCTCTGCTACTGTGTGGAATACCAGGCCCTCCACTTCCTGCCTACTAACTACGTGGCCTACCAGGCCCTCACTGGGTTGACTCAACCCCGCCACCTCCT